>JBBPBX010000237.1:83863-101363 GCA_038048925.1 Garcialebias charrua
TATATATATATTAAATAAATAAATAAATGTACAGTACTGTACAGTCACCAAGCACTTAGCCTATTCTAACACAGTTTTTAAAGATGAAGGAGTGAGTTGAATTGTCTCCCTCCTCCCTAGCAGGCTCCATTCACATAAAGGGAGCTAGCTAGCTCCCTTTATGTGAAAAGGAGACAATTCAACTCACTCCTTCATCTTTAAAAACTGTGTTAGGATAGGCTAAGTGCTTGGTGACTTACAGTACTGTACATGTATTCATTTATAAAAATAAAGACTTACGTCATTTTCGACATACGAACGGTCCTTAGGTCCGGAACTCGTTCGCAAGTCAAGGACTCCCTGTATAAACTACCTTCTCAAGAATTTTTGAAACGAAAGGCAATTTAGAGATTGGTCTATAGTTCGCCAGGACAGCAGGGTCCAAGTTTGGTTTCTTAAGTAGAGGCTGGACAATTGCATGTTTCAAATTTTCAGGAACAACATCTGAGTAAAAGCTACTATTCACAAGAGCAAGGATCAAAAGACCTATAGTAATACCCTGATGCATGCTCAATAATACAGGTAGAAAAATCCAAAAAAGCTATGTCTGGTCCTCTGGATATTCAAAAAACAAAACAAAACAAAGCAACAAAAAAAAAAGTAGAAACGTTTCGGCTTTCATCCGAAAGACTTCCTCAGACTGAAGAATAAAATTATAAAATGATTCAAAAAGAGCTGATACAGTAAGGAGCCTTAAATTATTGTTTTAAATAAATGTTCTATTTGTGTACATTGTTGTTGTACACAACAACACACACCAACCAAAAAAGCAAAAACCTGCCTCTATTTCCACCACAAATTGAAGAAAACAGGATCCCCAGCCCCATCATGTAATGATGTAAGGGTACCATCAGCAGCTGCAACACTATGTGGTATGGAGGCTGTACCGCCTCCTGCCAGAAGAGTCTTCAACACATGGTGTATACAGTCAGCAAGATTGTTGGCTCCCCTTTGCCTTCTGTCTCAGATATCTACCAATCCCATTTCCCATGCAGAGCCACCAGAATCGCTTGAAACAACTTCCACCCCTCACACTTTTCCCTCAACCTGCTGCCTTCAGGGAAAAGGCACAGGAGCCTCTGGGCATGCTCCAGAAGACTGCTGAATGGCTTCATGCACCAGACTGTTGGAATGTGAACTCTGTGCTGTACACAACCTCTAGCCCCACTTCTGGACTGTGACTGTGGATAAAAACAAACAAAAAGAAACCAGAAGTTCATTCTTGTTTGAAATACAGTCATGTACATGTATATATAAGATACGTATGTTTATGTTTATTAAATTTGTTCGTTTTTTTTACCAAAAAACACAATACAAATTAATCCCATAAATGACAACATACAAAATATTTAAAAAATGAAAGGTAGCAGAAAGAAGAAAAAATCGTGTTATATCTGCCCTTTTTTTCAAACAATTAGTTCAAACAATAATAATCTTCAAGTAACAGAACAAAATTAATAACTCTTTCTAAATTTCTAACTAATACAGTACAATACACATTACACTACTTCATATATTTTTTTAACAATTTAGTTTTGATCATTATCTTAAATGTAAACATTTACTTGGCATTTTTAACTTCATTCTCCAAACCATTCCATAATCCAATTCCTTGGATTGAGGTAGACCGTCCCTTCAAACTAGTTCTGAATTTTGGTTTTACAAATATGTCTGTCCCCTTAAGATTATAACAACTTTGTCTTTTAACAAAATGCATTTGGATATTTGAAGGTAATGTGTTATTCTGAGCCCTATACATAACTGATCAAATATTATATTCTACCAAATCATTGAACTTCAATCATTTCAGTTGATAAAATAATGTACTTGATGGATGACAGTGATGTTTTCTAGTGATAATTCTTACAGCTCTTTTTTGTAATACAAAAATAGGCTTTGTAATTGTTTTACACGCTTTCCCCCAAACATCGATACAATAGATGTAATCAGAACAAGCGCTCAATACAAAAACAACTGGACTTTATTTGTTGCAGAAAACGTTTCACCCTTTATCCAAAGGGCTTTTTCAATTCAAAAGAGCAGCTGTGAAACAGAAGTTTTATACAGGCTGACATGCCACGCACCAACATGTAAATTGGAAGCTGAAGCAGTTGTTTTTGTATTGAGCGCTCGTTCTGATTTTATCATGTCCTGGACGACTGAGAATCTTCACCAGCATATCGATACAATAGATTAAGTGTGGAACAATGATTGTGTTATACAACAAATACAGAGCTTTATCATTCAATAAGTCTCTGACTTTGTACAGCACTGCAATAGATTTAGCTATTTTTATTCTTACAGAATATATGTGTTGTTTCCATGTCAGTTTGTCATCAATAAGATGTAGTGGACCTACCCAGGGTCAAACTAAGGTTTTTGAACTGTCCAGTGATGACCTTTACTGACATCTCAGTAAAGCAAGACATTTACCACAAAATCAGAGTCAGAGTCAGAGTCAGAGAGAATTTATTGTCATTTGCACTGCATGTAGTACATGTGTTGAAAACGAGATTATGTACACAGGGTCCCAGTTACATCCAACAACAAATGCAAGAGAAATACAATAATAACATCTAGGATTAACTAAGAGAGACATCACATCAGCTAGTAATACACTAAGCCCTAATGTAGTAGAAAAACATCATTATAAACAGCAGCACGAACATGAGCAGATGGTCACAGATGAACGCAGCAACAAGAAACAGATGGTCACAGATGAACGCAGCAACAGACAAGCAATCAGTTTTGCTGAACGCTTCAGAGTCTGCAAGAGTTTGGAAGGAACCAGAAGGTTCCTAGAGTTTCTGGGAACTTCAAAGAGATGTGAACCTTTCCCAAAGAGCTGGGGTACGTTTGGTCAAGAGCTAACGACCTTCGTCTTCAGCTAAGGACGGATAACCTGCTGTTATGAGTCCATGTCAAATGAGCGTAAGCTCAAAACTTTGTTATTCCTTCCTGGAATAAGTTATCTTGAGCCAAAAACCACGACTGCCATGGCTTCTGCCGACGAAAGCGAGTATCACCGACACCGACAAGGTAAACACGTGTGGAATCCAGCTTGGACTTGCGGGACCGACGACTCGTCAGTCCAAAGCTGATCACAGCTCTTTACCAGAACCGAGGCGGACGTCTTAAGGTAAAGGAGCCGCTGTTTGCTTGCTGGAGGTGTGATGATATCTTAGCTGGACGCGTATGGAAGAGTGTCATCTGGTTTCATAAGTGCAAGATAAACTTCCTCTCTCAACCTCCCAATTCTTCTTAAATCTTTCCTCCTCTCCTTTCCCTCAAATTCTAAGCTGGAAACTATTTTAAGCTAAAGAGCCCACAGACTAAATATGTTAACATCCAGTATTGAAGTCTGTTGTGTTGAATTTAAGTGTGCTGACGTATCAAATTGAAAGAAAGTGAAATCATATCAATCAAGTGTAATGGTGTTAATTTAGTGATTTATTTTAAATAAATGGTAGTGTCGCCTGGCATACCAACTAAGTTAACGTGTCCATTGTCACTCTATAGCTCTGTTTATTTATCCATCATAAAGATCACAGAAATATTGGGTAAACTGAAAAAGAAAAGAATCCGTGAAATTACTATTCAATCTGAATAAGTAAATTAATTAAGGTAAAGAGGTCAGTATTAATAGTGACCTCCTGATAATCCTTTACATCTGGTGGCCCGTACGTGTTTTCTGAAAGTTTATTGATAAATCTGTGGTCTCATGAACTGTAACGTCATGTTTGCATATTAGGATCCAAGTTTTAAACTCTAAGGATAATAATTTTGGCTGGAAGTGTTCAAAGCAGGCAGATTCTGCATGTTTTTATCATTTGAGGCTGAGGGATTGTTATTCGTTTCAACTCTGTTACACGCTGTTGGAAGCATTCAGGTGAGGTTTTGTCAGCCCGTGGTCTGTGGGGGTTCTGGTTCCGGTCCAGTTCACACAGACTCCTGTACGAAGCTTTGTTTGACCGCCGTGTCAAAAGCCTGAAAGCTATAATTAACATCTAAAAGATCGCTGTGCTGGTATTTTACATGTTAGAGCAGGTCAAAGAAGCATATAACTGTTAGAACGTTGTCGGATAGTGGTTCTGAAACCCGAGTTCTGCTCCCTTAAAGTGGACGGAACCGACCTTGAACGCGGCTCCGAAGAGAGTCCGTGTTATGTTACAGTTGAAGTGCTATGTTACTGAGCGTAGCTAAGTGTACCTGTTTTAATTGTGATTGCCACGTTTCAGAGTTTTGGGGAGTTAATTTGAAACGTTGGAGTTGATTAAGAGTCTATAAAGTTGCGCTCTGCTGTGCTAAGCTAACGTTACAGTGATGTGGACCTGACCAGGGTCAAACTAAGGTTTTTGAACTGTCCAGTGATGACCTTTACTGACCTCTCAGTAAAGCAAGACATTTACTACAAAATCATTCCATTAGTTGTAATCTTAGAACATAGTCACCAAAAGAGACTATTTCTATCTTTGATTTTATTCTAATGTGACCAAAAGAATAACTTTTGTCATTTTCATGATGTGTGCTTTTAAGCTGTGTTATTCTGTAAGAGTTAAACGGTGTTCACTGCTGTGTTAAAGGTGAAATCTCGGGTCACAGAGACCGGACGGTTTTGTTTAGAAAGTCAGAAGACAGTTAATCTGTTGTTTTTCATGAAAAGGGCTCCAGCTTGCTGTCTTTTCCTAAACATTTCCCTCTGCTGCTGGCTGTAACCTTGGGTCGTGATAAGACAAGTGAACTCCTCGACTGGTCCTTCCTTAAGTCCTAAGTTTTGCTGAAACACCTCAGAGTTTCTGGGAGCTTCAAAGACATGAAGACGTCCCAAAGAGCTGAATGAATACCTGTCACCCGCCAAGGACAGTCATTCAGCTAAGGATTGTATAACATGCCGTTATGAATCCACTTCGAACGAGCGTAAGCTCAAGACTTTGTTTATTCCTTCCTGGAATAAGTTTATCTTGAAGTCAGAGGCCTGAAGCTGACACATTTTCTGATGGTCGATGCGGAAACCAGGAGACGTTGGAAACGTAAACGAATAACCTGCTCAGAGGTGCTGGTTCCCACACGGACCCGTACATCTGAAAAGCTACAAGGTCTTCTCTCTTACCGGGCTGTCGTCAAAAGGTAAAGAGCTGTTTACAAACGTACCTGGATTTTAGCAGAAGTCGGATGAGAAGTGTCACTTTGGTCTCATGCTCACAATAATTTCCTTTAAACCATCTCTCCTCCTATTCTTTTCCCTCTCAATCTAAGCTGGAAACTAATTAAGTTAAAGAGCCCTCAGACTAAATATGTTTAACATCTAGTATTTATGTCTGTTGTTATAATTCAAGTGTGCTGACGTAGTAAATTGAAAGAAAGTGAAATCATGTCAATCAAGTGTAATGGTGTTAATTTAGTTGATTTATTTTAAATAAATGGTAGTGTCGCCTGGCATACCAACTAAGTTAATGTCCATTGTCACTTAATGGCTTTGTTTATTTATCCATCATAAAGATCACAGAAATATTGGGTAAACTGAAAAAGAAAAGAATCCGTGAAATTACTATTCAATCTGAATAAGTAAATTAATTAAGGTAAAGAGGTCAGTATTAATAGTGACCTCCTCATAATCCTTTACATCTGGTGGCCCCCGTACGTGTTTTCTGAAAGTTTATTGATATATCTGTGGTCTCTCATGAACTGTAACGTCATGTTTGCATATTAGGATCCGAGTTTTAAACTCTAAGGATAATAATTTTGGCTGGAAGTGTCAAGACAGGCAGATTCTGCATGTTTTTATCATTTGAAGCTGTGAGATTATTATCGTTTCAACTCTGTTACACGCTGTTGGAAGCATTCAGGTGAGGTTTTTGTCAGTCCGTGGTCTGTGGGGGTTCTGGTTCGGTCCAGTTCACGCAGACTCCTGTACAAAGCTTTGTTTGACCGCCGAGTCAAAAGCCTGAAAGCTACTTTAACATCTACAAGATTGCTGTGCTGGTATTTTACATTTTAGAGCAGGTCAAAGAAGCATATTACTGTTAGAACGTTGTCGAATGGGTTCAGACCCGAGTTTTCTGCTCCACTAAAAGTGGACCAGAACCGACCTTGACGCGCTCCGAGAGAGTCCGTGTTTGTTCAACAGCTGCAGTGCTGTGTTACTGAGCGTAACTAAGTTGGCCTGTCTAGGTGTGTTCGCCGCATGTTTCAGAATTTTGGGAAGTTAATTTGTAGCGTTTGAGTTGTTTTAAGAGTCTATAAAGTTGTGGTCTGCTGTGCGAGCTAACGTTAGAAAGACGTGTCCGGCATGTCTGTTTATGAGCTGTGATTGGATGAACGAGAGCTGTGAACTGTCAATCACTCTCGTAGCGAACGCTGATTCGTTGATTTGGGAACGCACGCTGTTGCGAACAACCCACTTTGTTGTCATTTCCGGCACTGCATTGGTCGAAGGTAATAGAACTACATTCACCATGGTTGCTTGGGAAAAGGACTACAAGCGCTGTAATTGATTGGTTGACGTCACGTATCTGTTTAGCGAGCTCCGCCTCGCTCAATGGAAGCTGGTGACGCGCTACGTCGACCCGCCTACTTGTGTCGTCATTTCCAGGTGCACTTCGGGTGATAAGCAGTTCACACACTCACAGTGAGTTTAAACACTCATTTAAAGCCATCTAAACTGTCTAACAACATAGATTTGTCTCTGACAAGAACGTGGTTCGAGCGTTTATCACTGACACACTAGAAACTAATTCTGAAAAGGTTGTTTTTAGTTTAAATACTGAATGAAATAAATCAGTCTCCACGTGATAAAATTAAGACTCGAAGCTGCCCCCTGTTGGTTAAAAGACGTTGACAGATGAGTTTTCTCAAAAACATCATAAAAAAGTCAGCATTTTTATGGTGAAATTACCAGCTTAAAAATTGTTCTGTACACTAACAGAAAATCCTGTTTATTTTAAATAAAAAATTTAGAACAACAGAGGTACAGACAAACATTTTTGCTTATTTTACAAATAAAAGAATTTAAAATAACAAACAAAAAGTACACTTCTCGCTCCAAATACATTCTCTTGAAAAAAGAATTAAACAAATCTGCTAAATTTTGATTCAAACTAAATCAAAACATAACGATGGCAGACGAAGAAGAAGTAGATATGGAGCTGGTTACAGACTCAGGTGCAGACCCAGAGGTGAATCCTCCTGAATCAGATCATGAATCAAATCCTGAATCGGACAAAGAGTCAGATGCAGAATCAGGTCCAGAGCCAGTGGACCCTGATCCTCAAGGCCCGGATCAAAAGGCTGAAGTTGATGGGCCAGACTGGATTGATAAGGTTTTAGGACAGCTTGCAGGAATATTTACAGATTATGGTAAAACGATGCCTGAAATGAATCCACCAACGTTATGCTCTGAACTGACAAAAGTGGCAAGCGGTGGCTCGAAAAAGGAAGCAAAAAAGGTCAGTATGGAGCGCTTAGCAAAGCTGGCCCTGTTACTAAAGGCAAGGTTGGACCAGGAAGTCAGGGAAAATTCAGCTCTAGAGCATGATTTGAAGCGTGAACAAAGAAAACGTAAGGCGGAAAGATCAACATTAAATGTTGATTTACAACTAGCTCGAGCTGAAGCTGACAAACTGCAGGTGGAGGTTCAGTCACTAAAACAGTCTCAGGCGAACGATAAGACTCAACTGGTTTGCGATCTTAAACAGGCTGAGATTGAACGTTTAACTAAAAGTTTACAGGAGACAGGGGAGATACGGAATGACCTCATGAAATGCCAAGATCATACTTTAAAGTTATACGAGGCGACCAAACAGCAAATTCTCAGGATTAATGCTCAACATGATGCGGCCGTTCTTGAAAAAGAAGAACTCCACAGTCGGTGTTGTGACTTACAACGCGAGTCTATAGACAACCGAGCGGCATTAAAAGAATGCAGGGAGAAGCTGGCCTCAACTGAATACAAATTAAACCAAGAAAAGAAAAAACGTCTGGCATTAATTAAGGGTCAGTCTCTAGATGAGCCCAGACCTCCAACACCACCGCCTAGAACACCAACACCACCGCCTAGAACACCAACACCGCCGCGCCGTCCCTTAGGGCCTCTAAAACCGACAATCCCACCGGATGCACCGGTAAGTGGATCTGATAAAAACCCACAAATACCTCTATCAATGGCTGAACTACGGAATATGGCGAAAAGCATTCAAACCTTCGCTCCTGGCCCGATGGGCTCACATGAAACCAAGATCTATCTCGATGACCTTGATTTCCAGCTTCAACGCTTCCCAGAAGCTACAGCTGATGATAGAATCTGTCTGTTAAGGTTAACATCGGACAGGACAGTGCATGCTTTTATGAAGCGTCAACGAGAAGCAGTGATGAAAGACTACAGTCTTCTCTGTGCTGCGCTGATAAAGGAGTTTACTCCTTGCACGGGGCCCGATGGCATCATAGCAGCAGCTAACATCAAGCAAGGTAGGAATGAACACCCAAGGTCATATTATGACCGAATATTCCGTGCCTATTTCGGGGACAGATGCAAACCTGAAATGGAGGAGGAGGTAGGGTTTAAGTATATTAGCACTTTGAGATTTTTATTAATGAAAAGTGCATTATAAATGGAATTCATTATTATTATTATTATTATTATATTTTCAGCCAAAACCTCTGCCCTGACATAAGGGAGAAAGTTCATGTCAGCGCAAACTACAAAAGGAGGTCCATCGATGAAATAAGAGAGTGTGCGATAGATGTTTTTACAGGTCGTACACCAAACAAAATACCCTTTGAGGTGTGCCCGGGTGAGATGGTCAAATCCAACTCACTAGAGCTGGAAGGGGCGCGGAAAACGACTCCTTCTCCTACAAAAGGTGAGAAAAAACAGAATTTTCGACCTGACAAAACACGTAGCGAAGGTGTCCGCTGGAACTATGACCCGAAGTGGCTCAGACAAGACCCAGAGTTCGGAAGACGATATCAAAAGGGGGGTGCACGTCCTAAGGATAAGAAAGATGGTCACAAGAGTAAACCATATAATAATGGGTGGTCCCGACAGGAACCCCCAAGTCAAGGACAAGCCCCTCCTACCCCTCGAACAGAACAGTCCGAGACAGGCAAAAAATCGCAAAAGTTCCAGAGGAAAGGCCGTAGCCCTCTGTCCCCAGAAGACATGGAGAACATACGTCAGATGTTCGAAGTGTGGGGTAATACAAAAAATGAGAACAAACCTGGTGTGATGTGTAGCACTATCATTGATAGTAACTCTGAGCACACAAATAACATCAATGCCACAATTGATGACAATCACCAAGATACTGATGGTCAGGCTCCTGGCAATCAGGGTAACGACAGTCAACAGAACGTTAAATGTATCCATGACATCGTTGTTACGGAGTCCGAGAACCCCTCGTCTGTAAAAGGGGGGGAAAGCTCACTCACCAATGATAGTGGCTCGCCACAAACTGAACACCCAGACCCATGTGTGTCTGCACTACCAGTACTGATAAATGAAAGTCACACAGTCAGGGGTAGACGTGATAAACGTCGGAGAAAACCTGATAGGTTCCTGTGTAACATTATCAGAAAGGGGCCCGCGAAGAAAGCTTACCTGTCCATCACGTTGGAAGGGGTCCTCACAAAAGAGGCCCTCTTGGATGGTGGGGCAGACATAACCATTATGTCACCCACACTGTTGGAAGAGCTACGGCTAGCTGCTAACGGTGTTGACAGGGAAATACCCCTCAAAGAATGTGCTATAGTCTTGCAGGGCCTCTCGGATACGAGTACAACCCTGACAGCTATAGCCATGGTTCACATGCAGATTGGTGAAACGACATTGTACCACCCGGTACACGTGTCCACCGTTGACTCATTCCCATTTTTGGTTGGCCAAGACTTTATAAACCGCTTTGACGCGATTATAGATTATGGCGATCAAACAATGTGGACCAGAGTGAGCCAACCACTGCCGATCGATATGCCTACACAAGGTGACACTGACTGTTTAACAGCAGGTACCTCAGAAGGCACAAGGGAATCCTCAACCGAGAGCACAATCCCGGTAAGTGAACCTTCCAAAATAGGTGAGGCAGAAGAGGCCCAACATGAGAGCCCCCTCTGCGAGCTGAAACAGTTGGCGCTCACCGAACACTACCTACCACAGGTAGTCAAAGGTGTTGAGATCCAAGGATCCCACACCGATGATGCTGTTCTATCTCCTTGGACGGAGAAATCAGCGATCAGCCAAGCTGTCTATGGAACCTTGGTTAAGAAACAGTTGGGTCTAGATATGAACAAAAAGGCTTTCCGCTTTTCGTTAGACCCCAACGATAAACAGGTAATGACCGCAATAGGGATCATTGACCTGAAACTAATCTGGAACCAACGAGAACTGGATCACCCGTTCCTCGTGGTCCCGAACTTACCACATGCAACCTACATAGGCTCCGACATTTTGGTAAGATTAGGTGTCCGAGTGGACATCAACAACAATGTACTGTGGTCACTAGACACGGCCACAAAGGACTCTCCTGTGCTGACCACAGAGAACCTTAAGGCTGGACAGACCATTCCAGAGGTCTGTCAGATTGCTAACAGCCATAACACTGCGGTACCACCTCAGGTTATGAACAAGCCAGTGATGTGTCACATCATGAAAGGACAAGCTATTAGCACAAAACAGGCATACTTTCAACCATCTCCTATGTTTTTCAACTTAGGACTGTCCATGGAGGCCACATGCCAAGTGACCCTCGACTGCAGAACCACGACTGTTGCTGTGTGCAACACAAGCACAGAAGAGGTACTGATCCCAAAAAACACACAGCTAGGATGGTTGATCTCTACTGATTTTCATGATTTTGAGCTAAGCATTCCATTTCTGGGAGGACTCCCAGAAAACTTGATCCCAAATCAACACACGGGGCAAGTCTTGTTCACGAAACCAACACAGGCCATAGCTCTTTTCTCCCCCACTGAGTCCGACCAGGACACTGTCCGCAGGTTCGGTTTCAACAAAGGAGACAGTCTATGCCCCCAAACTTACAGTGCACTACCTGTTGACAGGTTTTACGACACTGAAGGGGACTCACTGGAGCTCCCCAAAGAACAAGAACCCCTCTCAGTTGCTTCACAGATTGACCAGGTGGTCGCCCAAGCCGACGCCCTGAAAACTGATGAAGAAAGGGACAAACTTCGCAAAGTTCTTCTAAAATATGAGAAATCATTCTCAACTGACTCGATGGATTGTGGGTTGACCACGCTCCACACAGTGAGCATCCCAACCCCGCCTAATGCTCCCCCTGCATTTGTCAGACAGTACAAGATTCCTCTGGCAGCACATCAACCTATCAGAGAAATCATTAATGACCTGTTAGAAAAAGGTATCATCCGATACTGTAACAGCACTTACTCTGCGCCTTTATGGCCGGTGTTAAAACCAAATGGTAAGTGGAGACTCACTATAGACTACCGAAAGCTAAACAAACAAGTTCCCTTATCCAGATGGCCTATGACGCAACTCCAACAGGAACTGCCCAAGGTCACCAATGGTAAGTACTTCTCGACCCTCGACGTCGCCTCTGGTTTTTGGACCATCCCTGTGCGCGCCGAGGACCAGTACAAACTAGCTTTCACTTTTGGTGGCCGTCAGTACACCTTTAACAGGTGTCCCTTTGGCTACGCTAACTCACCTGCAGAGTTCAACATCTTCTTGAACAAAGCATGTCCAGACGCCCACGAGCGTGGGACACTGATCTACGTGGACGATGTCCTTTTGAGGCAGCCAACACTGGACTCACATTTGGCTGAGATCGACCACGTTCTGAATCAGCTGACAACTGCTGGTGCTAAGATATCACTGTCAAAATGCCAATGGTGCAGAACCAAAGTGGACTACGTTGGCCTACTTGTAGGTCCTGACGGAGTACAACCACAGCTGACTCGCACCCAAGGCCTCGACAATCTCAAAGTCCCCACCAATCTCAAAGAACTACAAAGTTTTCTGGGCGTGTGTAACTACTCGAACCAATTCATCGAAAACTATGCGGACCTTGCGAAACCACTGACTGAACTCCTTAAAAAAGACGTACCATTTGTTTGGACTGACAAACAGCAACAGGCAATGGACGCTCTTATAAACAGGATCAAGTCAGCCCCTTGTTTAGTCTACCCAGACTACAACAAAGAGTTTTACTTGGAAGTGGGCTTCTCAGCTCATTGCATAAGTGCAGGTCTGTACCAGATACACGACAGAGACAAACGTGTAGTAGCCTACGCCAGCAAAACGATGGCAGGCCCCGAGTTGAGATTCTCAGACTGTGAGAAAGCTCTACTGACCACAGTGTGGGCAGTAAACATTTCTCCAGCTACATTGGTGGACAGAAAATCATTGTGGAAACACAACACCAGCCAGTGATATTCCTGAACAGCCAACGCATCAGAGATGGTGTGGTAACAAACTCACGTGTTGCAACGTGGCTCATGGCACTTCAAAGTTTTAACCTAAATGGTAAATGGTAAATGGAGCTTATTTATATAGCGCTTTCCAGCCCCCTGTGAGGAGCCCCAAAGCGCTTTACAATACCAGCCATCCACCCATTCATTCAGACATTCATACACCGGTAGTGGTAGCCTGCCTTGCAAGGCGCCATCCAGACCTACCGGGAGCAACTCGGGGTTAAGTGTCTTGCCCAGGGACACAACGACACATGGTGGGCGGATGCGGGATTCGAACCTCCAACCTTCCGATCAGGGGTCGACTGCCATTACCACTACACCACGGCCGCCCTCGGTTTGGTCAAAACAAGAAGTCTCATCTGGGGACGGACTTGGCAATCTGCCAGAAGTGTACACAAGATGTACCAGCCACCCAGCCGCCGGTTGAGGTAAAAACCCCAGTAACTGAAGACCCGAATCACCACTTCTTTGATGACAATATCTGCAAAGATATGACAACATTGTACGTGGATGGATCTTCATTCCTCCGCGACAAAATCTGTAGGGCAGGTGTTGGAGGGGTCCTCCTCCAAGACCAAGAACAGATAACTTTCAGCTACAAATTAGGCTCTCAGACTTCTCAGTATGCTGAGATTGCAGGAATCCTAATAGCTCTCCAGATGGTAGTAGAACGCTCCATCAAGACGCTAGTCATCTGCACTGACTCTAACTATGCTCGTTTGAGTTTCGCTTGTCACCTCGCTGTGTGGAAACAGAACGGTTTCCTAACAAGCGACAGAAAAGTGGTCAAACACAAAGAGCTTTTCATAGCGTGTGATCACTTGGTGACATCACACGACTTACAGATCTACTGGAAGAAAGTTCCAGGACATTCTAGAGTCCCAGGCGATGACAAGCACTACAATGACATTGCAGATTCCTTAGCCAAAGAAGGAGCCGACGAAGGTCCTCTATGGTCCTTCGACCCCTCCTGGTTAATCAAGACTCTGTCAATACAACCTACAGTCAGGGTAATGGCAGTCACACGTGCACAGGCCGCAGCCAGACCTGCTGACAACGCAGTCTCTGTACGACCTGCACTGACTGACCCAGACATCATCCAACTACAGAAGTCGGATCCTGCTATCAACTCCATGATACTGTACCTGACTGATCCGAACAAAAATAGTCCGTCTAAAGACGACCTGGATTCCGATCCAGACCTTAAAGTCCTTTATCAGCTGCGCAAACAGCTAAAACTAATCAAAGGCATCCTAACTTTCGCTCATGGACCAACGTCCTCACCTGTGTTCGTGGTTCCCCATGACCAAAGGGGGGTGATGTTAGTTCATGCCCATGATCTCCCGTCCGCAGGACACAAAGGAGATAAAGCCACGCTGACGGCATTAAAACAAATTGCCTATTGGCCTGGAATGAAAAAGGATGTCAAGGACTACATTGAAGGGTGCGTGGTCTGTGGCCAGTTTCAGCCAACCAGACCACTTCACAGAGCACCACTGCAAAGCAGAGGCATTGCATTCCCATGGTCTGACCTCCAGATCGACTGGGTTGGACCACTCACTAAGAGCTCTAGAGGAAATAAATATTTTCTCACGGTAACTTGTGCATTTACCAAATGGGTAGAATGCCTACCAGCTCCCAACGACACAGCACAAACCACTGCTATGTTGTTAATGAATCATATATTTTCAAGGTTTGGACTTCCCCTTCGGGTGAACTCAGACCAAGGTACACACTTCACAGGTGAAGTGATGAAAGAACTGTGGAAGACGCTAGGCGTCAAGGCTAACTTTCATGTCGGCTACCACCCACAGGCTTCAGGCCAAGTAGAGAGAGCAAACAGAACTGTGGTGAGTATTTTGAAGAAATACGTGGCTGCAAACCACAAGGACTGGGATGTGAAACTCCCTCTGGTCCTCATGGCCATAAGAGCCACTCCACACACATCAACTGGCATCTCTCCCTTCGAGATGATGACCGGTCGACAAATGACTCTCCCTCTACACCTGTTGTACCAACCAGGCGACGCCGCCATGGCGACAGCCTACACTACACAACAATACATGAAAGATTTGAATGTACACCTCAGAAACACTTTTGCTTTCGCCCAGAAAAACCTGGAAAAATCCGCTGAAGGACGCAAGGCGTACTACGACCAGAAGGCCTCTCATAATGAACTCCAAGTGGGAGACAGAGTCTGGTACTATACGTTCGCCCCAGCAACCGGGAAAGGAGAGTCCGGGACCGGAACTCTCGCCCGCAAACTAATGCCCAGGTGGACTGGACCTCATCTGATAACAGACAAAGTGTCCTCAGTCGTCTACGAAATCAAAATCAGCAAAGGCCGCAAAGAGCCAATTGCTAAATGGGTACATCGAAATCAGATCAAACCTTACAAGGCGTTCAATGACTCCACAAAAGACAAAGATCTCACAAACTCACCGACTTCATGGGATAATAAGGTCGTCCAAACACAAGTTAGTAAATAAACTAATCAGGTTTAAACTACCGTATTTTCCACCCTATAAGTCGCATTGTCCAATTTGAACTTAGAAGCGCTAAGTCTAACACCCACAACAAAAACTAATCTTAACAACCATTTAAATCCACAAGATTTAATTTGACCTCGGTCATAAAGTTGAGACCTGTTTTTCTTGTGTGTTGCACTTTGGAATCTGACGACAAGAGTGTGTCGAAGCAGTGAAACGTTGTTTCCTTGTTGTTTAGTCATTACTGTTGTCATTATTTGAGATATTGTTGTGGTTCTGAACACTCCCAGCCAAAAAGGTTTTGTATTAACATTGGTTAATGAATGATATGGATTTGACTATGCCAACATGTAGTTCGTTTTGTTAAATCTCAATAGTCGAAGAGTCAATGTGGTTTAAAGCTACTCAAGGTACAATAAACCACACTGGTCTCACAATTTCTAAATTGAACCGATTCAATCGTTTCTATTCTAGATTACCTATGCATTTTGATGAGTCTCGCCATAGACTTCAAAATTTACTAGGAATACCAAATCTTGCATCGTTCGTCTAAAAGACAACAGACATTTAGATCAAACTATATTTCATTTTTTATTTTAGTTTAACCTAAACTAAGTAAGGAATGGAGGAATAGTTTGGAATTAGAGGCCTTCGTTACAGAAGCCCTCCTAAATTTTATAGGTATAAATCCCTATATCTAATTTTGCAGAATTGATCCACCCCTTAATTGGTAATTGTAGCTGATCTAAACCATGATAGCTTACATACCAGGTGCATATAGGTAAGGCTTAATGTAAAATCCCAATCATAAGCCCACCTAAAAAACCACATAATTGCATGACACATAGAACCAGAGTGGCACTGACTGGAAACCAACCAGCCAACAACCTTCGATGTGGGGACCTGCAGCTCCAACGCTTGGTCTTCAACCTTCATCCAAGGGTCGCCTCCTCTGCGTCAATCGAGGGATCCCCTCTACATGCTGATTATGAAACCAATTGTTGCTGATCAATCAACAAAACTAACCGTTGTGGAATTACTGCTTGGGAATTACCGCTGTGGATTATAAGACTTTGCTTTCCAAGGGATTAAAAGCTTTTCGCAATGGGATTACCTCCGAACAGTATGGAATTTCCAAAAACTTTATGGGATTATAATTTTTGATTTTTCTTTTCCACTTGCTGGATTACTTCAAGATCAAAGACAGTTCAAGGTTTCCTTTCGTGTTGGACCCCATCCCCAAGGACTGGCGATGGCTTCCAAAAGGGGGGAGATGTAGTGGACCTACCCAGGGTCAAACTAAGGTTTTTGAACTGTCCAGTGATGACCTTTACTGACCTCTCAGTAAAGCAAGACATTTACTACAAAATCATTCCATTAGTTGTAATCTTAGAACATAGTCACCAAAAGAGACTATTTCTATCTTTGATTTTATTCTAATGTGACCAAAAGAATAACTTTGTCATTTTCATGATGTGTGCTTTTAAGCTGTGTTATTCTGTAAGAGTTAAACGGTGTTCACTGCTGTGTTAAAGGTGAAATCTCGGGTCACAGAGACCGGACGGTTTTGTTTAGAAAGTCAGAAGACAGTTAATCTGTTGTTTTTCATGAAAAGGGCTCCAGCTTGCTGTCTTTTCCTAAACATTTCCCTCTGCTGCTGGCTGTAACCTTGGGTCGTGATAGGACAAGTGAACTCCTCGACTGGTCCTTCCTTAAGTCCTAAGTTTTGCTGAAACACCTCAGAGTTTCTGGGAGCTTCAAAGACATGAAGACGTCCCAAAGAGCTGAATGAATACCTGTCACCCGCCAAGGACAGTCATTCAGCTAAGGATTGTATAACATGCCGTTATGAATCCACTTCGAACGAGCGTAAGCTCAAGACTTTGTTTATTCCTTCCTGGAATAAGTTTATCTTGAAGTCAGAGGCCTGAAGCTGACACATTTTCTGATGGTCGATGCGGAAACCAGGAGACGTTGGAAACGTAAACGAATAACCTGCTCAGAGGTGCTGGTTCCCACACGGACCCGTACATCTGAAAAGCTACAAGGTCTTCTCTCTTACCGGGCTGTCGTCAAAAGGTAAAGAGCTGTTTACAAACGTACCTGGATTTTAGCAGAAGTCGGATGAGAAGTGTCACTTTGGTCTCATGCTCACAATAATTTCCTTTAAACCATCTCTCCTCCTATTCTTTTCCCTCTCAATCTAAGCTGGAAACTAATTAAGTTAAAGAGCCCTCAGACTAAATATGTTTAACATCTAGTATTTATGTCTGTTGTTATAATTCAAGTGTGCTGACGTAGTAAATTGAAAGAAAGTGAAATCATGTCAATCAAGTGTAATGGTGTTAATTTAGTTGATTTATTTTAAATAAATGGTAGTGTCGCCTGGCATACCAACTAAGTTAATGTCCATTGTCACTTAATGGCTTTGTTTATTTATCCATCATAAAGATCACAGAAATATTGGGTAAACTGAAAAAGAAAAGTATCCGTGAAATTACTATTCAATCTGAATAAGTAAATTAATT
>JBBPBX010000237.1:106363-115213 GCA_038048925.1 Garcialebias charrua
GTAAACGTAAGAAGATACGTTGGCCAAAACCTAAACGATTCCTGTGTACCGTCTTCTCTCAGCTGCGCGAACAGCTTAAACTAAACGGTGGCATCCTAACTTGTGCCCATGGACGGACGTCCTCACCTGTGATCGTGGTCCCCCATGACCAAAGGGGGGTGATGTTAGGCCATGCCAAAGACAAAGATTTGAATGTACACCTCAGAAACACTTTTGCTTTCGCCCAGAAAAACCTGGAAAGATCCGCTGAAGGACGTAAGGCGTACTATGACCAGAAGGCCTCTCACAATGAACTCCAAGTGGGAGACAGAGTCTGGTACTATACGTTCGCCCCAGCAACCGGGAAAGGAGGGTCCGAGACCGGAACTCTCGCCCGCAAACTAATGCCCAGGTGGACTGGACCTCATCTGATAACAGACAAAGTGTCCTCAGTCGTCTACGAAATCAAAATCAGCAAAGGCCGCAAAGAGCCAATTGCTAAATGGGTACATCGAAATCAGATCAAACCTTACAAGGCGTTCAATGACTCCACAAAAGACAAAGATCTCACAAACTCACCGACTTCATGGGATAATAAGGTCGTCCAAACACAAGTTAGTAAATAAACTAATCAGGTTTAAACTACCGTATTTTCCACCCTATAAGTCGCATTGTCCAATTTGAACTTAGAAACGCTAAGCCTAAAACCCACAACAAAAAACTAACCTTAACAACCGTTTAAATCCACGAGATTTAATTTGACCTCGGTCATAAAGTTGAGACCTGTTTTTCTTGTGTGTTGCACTTTGGAATCTGACGACAAGAGTGTGTCGAAGCAGTGAAACGTTGTTTCCTTGTTGTTTAGTCATTACTGTTGTCATTAGTTGAGATATTGTTTGGTTCTGAACACTCCCAGCCAAAAAGGTTTTGTATTAACATTGGTTAATGAATGATATGGATTTAACTATGCCAACATGCAGTTCGTTTTGTTAAATCTCAATCGTCGAAGAGTCAATGTAGTTTAAAGCTACTCAAGGTACCATAAACTACACTGGTCTCACAATTTCTAAATTGAACCGATTCGATCGTTTCTATTCTAGATTATCTATTCATTTTGATGAGTCTCGCCATAGACTTCAAAATTTATTAGGAATACCAAATCCTACGTCGTTCGTCTAAAAGACAACAGACATTTAGATCAAACTATATTTCATTTTTCTATTTTAGTTTAACCTAAACTAAGTAATGAATGGAGGAATAGTTTGGAATTAGAGGCCTTCGTTACAGAAGCCCTCCAAAATTTTATAGGTATAGATCCCTATATCTAATTTTACAGAATTGATCCACCCCTTAATTGGTAATCGTAGCTGATCTAAACCATGATAGCTTACATACCAGGTGCATATAGGTAAGGCTTAATGTAAAATCCCAATCATAGGCCCACCTAAAAAACCACATAATTGCATGACACATAGAACCAGAGTGGCACTGACTGGAAGCCAACCAGCCAACAACCTTCGATGTGGGGACCTGCAGCTCCAACGCTTGGTCTTCAGCCTCCATCCAAGGGTCGCCTCCTCTGCGTCAATCGAGGGATCCCCTCTACATGCTGATTATGAAAACAATTGTTGCTGATCAATCGACAAAACTAACCGTTGTGGAATTACCGCTGTGGATTATAAGACTTTGCTTTCCAAGGGATCACAGACTTTGTTTTCCAAGAGTTAACAGACTTTGTTTTCCAAAGGATTAAAAGCTTTTCGCAATGGGATTACCTCCGAACAGTATGGAATTTCCAAAAACTTTATGGGATTATAATTTTTGATTTTTCTTTTCCACTTACTGGATTGCTTCAAGATCAAAGACAGTTCAAGGTTTCCTTTCGTGTTGGACCCCATCCCCAAGGACTGGCGATGGCTTCCAAAAGGGGGGAGATGTAGTGGACCTACCCAGGGTCAAACTAAGGTTTTTGAACTGTCCAGTGATGACCTTTACTGACCTCTCAGTAAAGCAAGACATTTACCACAAAATCATTCCATTAGTTGTAATCTGAGAATATAGTCATCAAAAGAGACTATTTCTATCTTTGATTTTATTCTAATGTAATCAAAAGAATAACTTTTGTCATTTTCATGATATATGTTATATGCTGTTATTCTTTAAATGTGAAACATCAATGTGTCATTTCTACAAATGAAAAGGTGTCAAAGTTCAGCAAAAATGTCAAACTGACTTACACTGAAATTGTTTTTGTCGAGTTTCAGCTAAAACTCTCATCTAGCGTCTGAAAGTCTCTCACTCAGATACTTTTCCTAAACAATTTCCTTCTCTGCGCTGAATTTCACCTTGAATAGTGATAACAAGTGGACCAATGAAAAAGAGACAAGCCTCACTCCTCTCTTTGTTCCTTTTTTAAGTTCTAAGTTTTGCTGAACGCTTCAGAGTCTGCAAGAGTTTGGAAGGAACCAGAAGGTTCCTAGAGTTTCTGGGAACTTCAAAGAGATGTGAACCTTTCGCAAAGATCTGGGGTACGTTTGGTCAAGAGCTAACAACCTTCGTCTTCAGCTAAGGACGGATAACCTGCTGTTATGAGTCCACGTCGAATGAGCGTAAGCTCAAAACTTTGTTATTCCTTCCTGGAATAAGTTATCTTGAGCCAAAAACCACGACTGCCACGGCTTCTGCCGACGAAAGCGAGTATCACCGACACCGACAAGGTAAACACGTGTGGAATCCAGCTTGGACTTGCGGGACCGACGACTCGTCAGTCCAAAGCTGATCACAGCTCTTTACCAGAACCGAGGCGGACGTCTTAAGGTAAAGGAGCCGCTGTTTGCTTGCTGGAGGTGTGATGATATCTTAGCTGGACGCGTATGGAAGAGTGTCATCTGGTTTCATAAGTGCAAGATAAACTTCCTCTCTCAACCTCCCAATTCTTCTTAAATCTTTCCTCCTCTCCTTTCCCTCAAATTCTAAGCTGGAAACTATTTTAAGCTAAAGAGCCCACAGACTAAATATGTTAACATCCAGTATTGAAGTCTGTTGTGTTGAATTTAAGTGTGCTGACGTATCAAATTGAAAGAAAGTGAAATCATATCAATCAAGTGTAATGGTGTTAATTTAGTGATTTATTTTAAATAAATGGTAGTGTCGCCTGGCATACCAACTAAGTTAACGTGTCCATTGTCACTCTGTTTATTTATCCATCATAAAGATCACAGAAATATTGGGTAAACTGAAAAAGAAAAGAATCTGTGAAATTACTATTCAATCTGAATAAGTAAATCAATTAAGGTAAAGAGGTCAGTATTAATAGTGACCTCCTGATAATCCTTTACAAATAACACCCAAACACTTCACCTCACTCACTCTGCAAATCTCAACACCCTCAATTTTGAATGGAACATCAACAGTTTTCTTTTTATTACTGAATATCATGTAATTAGTTTTTTCTAGACTTAACGATCATTTATTAATTTTAAACCAAGTTTGTATTTTGAAAAATTTTGTCTTTGTCAATTCCAACATTTGTTCTATATCTTCACCTAAACAAAAAAATTGTGGTATCATCAGCAAAAAGTACACATTTAAGGAGTCCTGACACATTTAACAAGTCAATAACATATAAAATAAATACCATAGATTTGGTCCGAGTATCGTATTTTCCGGTGTATAGGTCTCACCTTTTTATGTTTTTTTTTCAAGGCCTGCGACCTATACACCAGTGCGACCTATTTATGGAATTTTTTACATATTTTTAGACCAATTTTTGCCTCAGTTATGACCCGTTTTCACTTTGGCAGAAAATGGTGCAGTACCAATTTCGGCCACTAGGGGGCAGTGCAGTACCAGTTTCGGCCGCTAGGGGGCACTTCCAGAGGAGTACACCGACCGTTTCTAGCTCATGTGTCCGAAAAAAGCTCCTCTGCTCAGACTGACTGTCGGCCTCTTTGTCTGGATGTAACTTCCTTTAGCTCTGTGTTTCTTAGCTGTTTGTTTGCAAGATAAGTCAAGAACCACTCAGCGGATTTTTCTGAAACTAACAGAATGCAATCATAGTGTGGACGTTTACAAGTGAGTACCTTTATTAGATGTTTGAGATTTAAAAAAAACAATATTTTTGTAGCATTTAGCTTCTGTTAGCTTCTGGTGTTAGCTTCTGTTTATGTTATAAATAGCTTCGAAACCACTCTGTGTATATTTTTTCTGCTTACAGAGTGTAATTATAAGGCTTTAATGTACGTAACTATGGTCTGGAGAAAACATTTGACATAAAATTTGATTTTTTATTTGTGTCAGAGGCGGACTCGTCTCGTGTTAGCCTTCGTTTTATTTCTGTTTACTTCTGTTTACGTTATAAATAGCTTCAAAACCACTCGGTGTATATTTTTTCTGCTTACAGATTGTAATTATAGGAGCTTTAATGTACGTAACTATGGTCTGGAGAAAACATTTGACATAAAATTTGATTTTTTATTCGTGTTTTCAGAGACGGACTCGTCTCGTGTTAGCTTCTGTTAGCTTCTGTTTATGTTATAAATAGCTTCCAAACCAATCAGTGTATATTTATTTCTGCTTACAGAGTACTTATAAGGCTCCAATGTACTTAACTTTGTCCTGGAGAAAACATTTGAGATTGTCACGGTATCGTGCGAGGTGAGGGATGAGTCCCGTGGTGCAGACAGGCAGACTTCAGAGGCAAGAGTAAAATCAAAATACTTTAATAAGAGGAAAACAAAACAACTGACATGGCAGTTACAAAACAATACGGACGCTCTAACTGTGGCTGAGTACTAACACTAAACATGTAAACTAGATGTACTCACGAGACCAAGGAGCTGGGGTACGACACACCAACGAAACAGGGACAATGACCCGACAATGAGACACACATGAACGCTGACTAATATACACGGTTCAATTAACGATGAACACAAACACATGAGACGCTGAGCTGACAGACCAACAGAGGAACAGACACAGGAGGTAAGGAGGGGATGGAGCCAATCCTTACAGAGATGAGATTCAATTTTTTATGAGTGTTTTCAGAGACGGTCTTGTCTCGTGTTAGCTTCTGTTAGCTTCTGTTTATGTTATAAATAGCTTCAAAACCAATCGGTGTATATTTATTTCTGCTTACAGAGTAATTATAAGGCTCCAATGTACTTAACTATGTCCTGGAGAAAACATTTGAGATGAGATTCGATTTTTTATTCGTGTTTTCAGAGACGGACTCGTCTTGTGTTTAGCTTTAGTTAGCTTCTAGCAGACATTAGCAACAGAGATAAACACTCGGTCCATATTACTGGGTTGACTAAGCGGTCACGCGGCACATCAGCGGTGGATGACGTGTTACGTCGGCGGAGCCGTAGGTGCAACCTATACATCGGTTTTTGGCAATAATTGGACAGTGCGACCTATACAACGGTGCGACCTTTACAATGGAAAATACGGTACAGAGCCTTGAGGAACTCCACATGTGATATTATAGAGGTCAGATCTTACATCATTTAACTGTACAAACTGTTTATCTTTCAAATAGCTATATACAGATAATCCCCGATTTACGAGGGGTCGACCTACGAGGTTCCGGATTTACGAGGTTATCATATTTAATAAAAACATGAAGAAAAAAATTGTGTGTTTAAATGTTCTTAATTTCATGTGTACAGCACTTTGTTGCAGCTGTGGTTGTTTTAAATTGCTTTATAAATAAAGTATAATTATTTTTATGATGTTTTATTACAATTTGAAGCGTATTTGCGTGACTTCCGGTCGTTTCCGGAAATGCATCTGTGTCCGCCATTTAACAGTCTCCAACTGCGGCCAAGTGAGGTCCACCATTATCGGCACTCAGCAGCAGGCTTTGTATGACTGTTTCTCCTACAAGAGGATGCCTCATAGGATAAATTAGCTGGAAACACTTGGTGAACTCTATGGACGTCTCAGGCCCGGAGTAGCAGCCGAGGATCACTCCGCAATCGCTCCTACTACCCCGCCCGACATGCTATCGAGGGCAGCTAACGAAGCTAAGCTAAGCGGGCGGGGACACCAAGCCGACAGGCCGCGGAGAGGCCATCTGCGGCCGGGAGCTCGCCTCAATGTCCGCCTAAGATGTCGGGGGACACCGAGCTAATGTGGAGAAACAGCGAGCGCCAACACCCTTTTGATAAACTGACAATTTAACAAGCGTAGCAAACGTGGAGCTAACAACAGCTAACGAGTGCAACTGCGGGCAGCTCGTTTGGATGGATGGTCGAACACCGCGGAGAAACGGCTTTCAAAGTAAGAAATAGTTTTTTTTATATTTTTTATAAATGTTTTAAAGTGTTTTAAAGTGTTAGGATAGTTGAAACGCTTGGTAACTGTTCATTACTGCATATGTACGTGCTTAGTGGTGGGTCGTGCGGTATATACAAAAAGAAAGGTAGTCCCCGATTTACGAGATTTTCGTCTTACGAGATAGTCATAGTAACGGAACTCGCTCGTAAGTCGGGGATTACCTGTACCCACTGTAATGATGGTCCTCTAATACCATATTTGTTCAATTTTTCAAGGAGAATGGTGTGATCAATAGTATTGAATGCTTTTTAAAATCAACAAAAATACTGACACAACATTGTTTTTGATCGATAGCATTATTTGTTCCATTAATTCCATGAGAGCCATTGATGTAGTTTTTTTGCTCTAAACCCATACTGACTGTTGCTTAGAATATTTTGTTTATCTATAAATTGATCTAGTCTGTTCACAAATAGTTTTTCAAGAATTTTTGAGAACTGTGGTAACAAGGATATTGGTCTATAATTGCTGAACACACATTTATCACCATTTTTAAAAAGAGGAACTACCTTAGCTACTTTCATATTATCTGGGAATATTCCTGTTGAAAATGATAAATTACATATGTACACGGCTCAATAACATGACCCATTATGTCCTTTACAAACATCATATCCATGTCCACCCAGTCTTTGGATCTCTTATCTGTAAGATTTTTTACTACATTCATTATTTCCTCTTTGTCAGTTCCATTTAGAAAAATACTGTTTGCACCACTTATAATTGAATGGCTCACATTATTGTGTACTTTTGGTATTTTAGCTGCAAGGCTTGATCCAACATTCACAAAATATTGATTAAATCCATTTACAATTTCATTATCATCATGAATTTCATTGTTGTCCTTTACAAAATATTGTGAAATACCAGTTTTTACTTTATGATTCTTCAGAACACTATTCATTACTCGCCATGTTGCTTTCATATCACCATTACTTTTATCTAATAATGCACTATAATATTCTTTCTTATGTTTCCTTATAATCCCTACTAATTTATTTTTATACATTTTATATTTTTCTTCAGCGTTCTGACTTAGCAATTTCAAGAAGCATAATTACAAATAATTCTTTTTTTTTAACAAGCATTTCTCAACCCTTTTGTCATCCATGGTTGGTCAACTATATTTCTCTTTGTGTAATTTTTTGCACACAATTCTTTTCATACAGAGCTTCTAAGATATTCATAAACTCATCATATGATCTGTTTACATCATCAACATACACTCATTCCATTCTTGTTTATCTAGATCCTCTTTTATCTCATCTAAAGCTTTTTTTGATGTGTTTATTATCATTTTCTTCATTGTAACTGCTTTTGTGATGCTTTGATCATTTTTATAGATTGTGAAAACTGGTAAATGATCACTTAAGTCGGTCATTAAAATACCACCTATCACATCCCCATTTGTTATATTTGTGAAAGTATTATCAATTATTGTGGCACTATGAGTTGTAATTCTTGTTGGCTTTGATATCAACAGGATAGAGATTTAAACTATACATTGAGTTTATGAATGTACTTATGTTATTTGAATCTGTTTTATTTCCCAGATCAATATTAAAGTCTCCACACAACAAAACTTTTTTATTAAAACTCTTTTCCAATAGCTCCAAGATTTTATCAGTGAATATTTCTATAATTGATCTTGGTGATCTATATACACAACTTATTATTATGTTTTTATCATTCTTGTTTATTATTTCTATTGTTATAATTTCCATTATATTATCAACAATTATTGACATTTCGCTAATTAATTTACATTTTATTTCATTATTAACAAATATAGCGACTCCACCACCCCTTTTATTATTTCTGTTCATATTATATAATTCATACCCTTCGATGTGAATATTATTTGTGTTTGTGTTGTGGGCGGCCGTGGTACAGTGGTAGTGGCAGCTGACCCCCGATCGGAAGGTTGGAGGTTCGAATCCCGCTTCCCCCCACCATGTGTCGTTGTGTCCCTGGGCAAGACACTTAACCCCGAGTTGCTCCCGGTAGGACTGGTTGGCGCCTTGCATGGCAGGCTACCGCTACCGGTGTATGAATGTGTGTATGAATGGGTGGATGGCTGGTACTGTAAAGCGCTTTGGGGCTCCTCACAGGGGGCTGGAATGCGCTATATAAGTAAGCTCCATTTACCATTTTCATCATTGGGCCATGTCTCTGACAGTGCTAATAAAGTAAAAGTTCTGTTTAATTGTTTTAAGTAATCTGTTATCTTGGATATATTTGCATTTATACTTCTACTATTGAAGTGAAAAATGGAGAGATTTCCATTTGTCATATTGATGTCATTAAATTGCTCTTCATTATAATATTCGCTATCTTTTATTATGTGAATTTTTTTTCATCAATCACATCTTCAACATTATATATTTTAGGTTCTGAGTTTTTGTATGTTGTCATATTTTAATGTATTTGTTCATTTCACTGTATATTATGTCCATATAATATATGTACATACTGTACATACATACATACATACATACATATAATGCATACAGTATATATATATATATA
>JBBPBX010000237.1:115288-128102 GCA_038048925.1 Garcialebias charrua
ATATATATATATATATATATATATATTATGGTGTAGTGGCAGGGCTTTTGACTTGGGACCCGAAGGACGCGGGTTCGCGCCCCGGCCACTACACACCTTGGGGTGTCTATGAGTGCACATCTAATTCTCCAGCTCCCCGAGCGCGACTACGCTGCTCGCTGCACCACCTGGTGGTGGTTGGGTTAAAGGCAGAAGACCAATTTCGTCTGTCAAGTATGGGAAACATACACAGATGACAAATGTGACAAATTATTATTATTAATTATATATATATATATACATATATATGTATATATATATATATATATGTATATATATATATATATGTATATATATATATATATATACTTTTTATCATTTCTAAGTCTATTTTCACTCCTAAAAGCTGTGAGGAAACCAGTGTCTCAATTTTTCCAGTATGCCCTGAGAATATGGCAGAAATTGACAATGGATCTTTGAATCTCTTAATCTTGAAAATCAGTTTTCTTCTTGTCATATTACAACTTCAGTTTGTTTAATCTATTGGATTTTAAATCACTGGCTACATATATGAATTGGATGCTAGAAATTGATGTTAAGAGTTGAGCAAAAACCTTGATCATTATAGGAATTGAGTATCTGCTACTAACATATGCATCTTCTAATATCCATCTGTCTTTTGGTGAAAATAATGACTCCTATCTGCAGTGAATGTTTCATGGGAAATGTGATTTTGCCTTCAAATAGCAAAACAAGTATAATTTTTCCTCCACTTTCAATGTAATGTTTCAGAGAACGATACTACTTCTTGAGCTCAATAAATTGCTTATGTTTCTTCTGCTCTTCCACCCCCTCCAACCCCATGTCTCCTCTGGTGATTGCTTCACCTGCTATCTCTGAGCAGCAGTTCTGTTTGTGCAATGTCTCTGTATGTCAACAAAAAAAAATGTGCAGACTGTTAATTTTGTGATCTGTCACACGTCTGCCTTCTTGTGACGGGCAATGGGTGACTGGGTCCAGACTTTCTTATCGCTCCATTCACTCCTGTCCACCACTGCCAGATGGGAGTCACATATCTGGGAAGCAGGGTGGAATTGGTTTCCCTCTAGCCATTCAGGTCAGCTCACAGTCGAAGAGATTATTTTGATACTCTGGCTCTGAATATAGTCTTAATTTCTGAATACAATATATTCATATTTGGTATAGTATTTACTAGACTTTAAGTGTGAGGAAATTAAAAAAATTAATAAATCTTTGCATAATCAAAATGTATGTTTATATGCAGATGATGGTTCACTTGCAGCATAAGTAAATTTAATAATAGTCTGCTGAACAATTGCTGGGATGTAATATCGCCTTGACAGCTATGATATCCTGTTGAGCATCTTCATTCATTGCAGTCACTTTACTTTGTGCTTTCAATGTGGGGTGAGGTGTAGAGTGTGTGTGCGTGTGTGTGTGTGTGTGGGGGGGGTCTCAAAACAAGCTTTCAACAGGAGAAGAAATGAGAAAATTATCTACATGACACTTCCTAAGCCTCCTGGGAAATGTTTCATAAAACCAGAAGAACTCTGTGAGTGTTTGCTTTTCATGCATGCTAGTGTGTATTGCTAGCCAACAGGGCTAATGCAAAATTACAAAACAATGAGTACGAGTCTCATGTTTAACACTATTTTAAGTCTTTATATTGTTGAAAAAGAGGTTCTAAATAATGAAAAAAAAAATGCCAGAATTAATGGAGCTCCTTGCATGAATTGAAACAGGTTTATTTGAAAGTTATTATGTTGTCCTTGTGCTTCCATGAATCAATATTCTAAAATGTCTACATGAGTTTATGCAGATACCTTAATTTATCTTCTCACATCTGCAGGAACTGATATTTAGGATCTTTATGAATCCAAATATATGAAGTCATAAAGAAAGACAAGCTTTGTGAAGATGATTTAGTCATTTTTTAACCAAATATTCAGTCCTAAATAAGGACACATCTATTTCACTCTGACAAACACAAAGCAGGTGGGCCACTTTGATGTACATATGGGAAAGATGTCTTGCAAAGTCAAAAATAGCACCAGAATTCAGGAGGCTTTGTTTTAAAACACATAAATGTATCCTCAAAATCCAGAAGAGGCATGTTTAAAAGTGCAAACGTGCATAACTTAAAGAACACACAGAAGAGGATATGCACATTTTAGTGAACATTAAAGGAATAATTCAGACATTTTAAACAGATTTTATGTGAGAATTGTAAATAATTAACTCATTAGCTGTTTTAGGCGTGAGTACTGTTTTCTGTTATGATCGGTGGGTGGTTGAGATCCATATGCAAGCTAGGGATGCACCGATCCACATTTCTCACTTCCGATCTGATCCCGATACTTAAAAACTAGGTATTGGCCGATACCGATACTTTCCCGATCCAATATTGTTCAGGAATGTGAAGCTGTATAATGAAATTTTTGTACTGAGAATATTCATTTTAACATTGTGTGAGATAAACCCCAATGAAGACACTCTTGAGCCTTACAACAGGAAACTCACGAACTTTAACAGCACACAAGAGGCAGGTCTATACCACACACATGTCCTTCTCACTCATGGTGCAGCTGGAAAAACTAAAAAACTGCTAAGCATGAAGGGAAAGACAACACAACTCACTTCCCTTAACCTCTAAGAGAGTGGATTTTGTTGTCTTTCCCATAATGCTTAGCATTTTTTTAGTTTTCCAGCTTTAGGTGCATCTGGAAAACTAAAATATTGCTAAGCATTATGGGAAAGACAACAAAATACACTCCCCTTAACCACTAAGGGAAGTGGATTTTGTTGTCTTTCCCATAATGCTTAGCGTTTTTTTAGTTTTCCAGCTTTAGGTGCATCTGGAAAACTAAAATATTGCTAAGCATTATGGGAAAGACAACAAAATACACTCCCCTTAACCACTAAGGGAGTGGATTTTGTTGTCTTTCCCATCACGCTTAATAGTTTTTTAGTTTTTCCAGCTGCACCATGAGTGAGAAGGACATGTATAGACCTGCCTCTTGTGTGCTCTTAAAGTTTTGGTGTTTCATGTTGTGAGGCCAAAAGTGTCTTCATTGGGTTTAACTCACACAATGTTTAGATGGCAGCCACAGAATGTGATGGAACACAAGTGCTCTTTGAAGCTGGATCGGAAATATCGGCAGGTTGGATCCGATATCTGATACTTAAATTATGTTGGTATCGGATACCGATATTGGATCGGATCGGCCCAATCCCTAATGCAAGCAGGACTCCAGCGAAGTCTGTGGAGTTTATCAAAGCTGTCTTTAATAAACTTGAAGACTGAGAGCTCCTTAAAAACACAAGCAAAGTTTATTTTCTTCTGCAGAAGGAGAACACACAAGATTGAGACATAGCTCAGACAAGCTTCTGTGAGTTCTAAAGCTTGAACAGTGAGAGATGCATTTATACACACCTTCGCACGCAACAAACTTTGTTTTGCACACATTTGACAACAACATTTGCAAACTATGAGTCATAGGCCTTAAGGGCTTAGTAGGGTCATGACACGATGGTACCTGTCTAGATTCCAAGACCTTCCCAGGCTAGAGTAAATACAGAAAACCCTCTAATGAGATTTGGGTTTACCCAGAGAAATAACTGATAAGTGAGCCTTTGACAGAATTGTAGTAACATGGTAAATTAAATAAATGAATAATAGTGACAATAAAGATGATAAAGAAAATAACATGGCATTACTGTTTTTATTCTACAATTCCACCCTTTTGTTCCACTATGAACAACAACAAAATTAAGTAGATACAGACAGGATATTAGACACTGATTGATAAAGGGAATTTATCAAGACATATATGTCATACAAAGCATGGTTTGACATATGGCTGTCATCAAAGGTGGGCACAGACCGCTAGAGAGCGCTAAAGCGCTAATCCGCTTACAGTGGACCTAAACTTTTTGTCAACGTTTTTGTGGTTTGACTAACTTTTATAATTCATAAGCGGATTTGTGCTATTTTTATTTAAAATGCAGTACAGCTAATAACTAATTATCTATCAGTAAAAACCAATAAACTTATTTACAAGCTCTTATGCTGGCTCCGTAGCTGCTTGTTTTACCTTTTTCCCCACCGTAAAGAGCAGAGAGGAGGGAGGGTTGGAGGGGGAGGGAGCAGAGCGGAGAACAGACTCGGATCTACCATGTAGGTAAATGATGCCGTTGCCTGGGGATCCCAATCAGCAGGGGCACCGGCCCCGCCGCGCCCCGGCCAGTCACCTACATCCCTAACATTGATCCTGCTTGTTAATGTACATTTAACATAAAAATAATTATAGTTACGATGAAAACGATCATTAAATACGCAATACAAAAACCGGTCGATTTCTTTATCCCCCTACTAAAAATGGACTATTCCATCTTGACATCTTCCGGGTCAGAGGTGAACTCGGGGGCTAATTCTGTGGCTAGCTGTTTGTGCTGGGTTTCTTGGATAAATCCGCAGAGAACCCCGTTGTTTCAAGCCAAATTAACACAGCCGGAGGATTTTATTGTGTGTTTTGTGTCGACCACTCGACGGTGAGTCGTTAGTTTTATGTATTTTAGTTACTTTTCATTAAATCTGTTGACTACCTATAGAATCTTGACATCTTCCGGGTCAGAGGTGAACTGGACGCTAACTCTGTGTCCAACTGGTTGTGCTGGGTTACTAATGGATAAATCCGCAGAGAACCCCGCTGTTTCAAGCCAAATTAACGTGGCCGGAGGATTTTATTGTGTGTTTTGTGTCGACCACTCGACGGTGAGTCGTTAGTTTTATGTATTTGGGTTACTTTTATGTATAAATGCGGTGGCGACACACCCGTGTATTTGAGATTTAAAAGTGGTTTTAGGGATTAAAAGATCATTCTCTTTTTTGTTAATTTCGTGGCCGAATAGAATATATGTACGTAAAGTATTAAATAAATCCTTTGATTTTTGTAATTTCATCCTTTTAGGATCATTTTAGTTACTTTTCAGTTGGCAATGTAGTGCAAATATTGCATAACGCTGCCGGCTACCAATTGTCGAATATAAATAGCGGATTAGATTAGCTTCCCCTAATTTTCATAAGACATTTGTGCTTTTGAAATTGTGGACCTAAAAAAATTAATAAGCGTTTTAGAAATTGTGGAACTAATTTTTTGATTAGCGTTGCCCACCACTGGCTGTCATTAATATCAGTGAGAATTAGCACGGGCTGTTCTTGTGGGGGACAGACCCCTTTGAATTGTAGCAAGCTAAAGTAAAAGCAATTACAACAATAATAATATAACAGCAAAATCAAAAAAGAACAGAACAGGTTAGAACTAAATATTTACATGATTATCTTCTTGTTGGTCAGTACAAAGGAAGTGGAGTGAATGGAAGTGTCACAATCAGTGGGATCGGGGTAGGAAGTGACTTGTAACAGGGCATTATAATAATAATAATAATAATAATAATAATAATAATAATAATAATAATAATAATAATAATAATAATAATAATAATAATAATAATAATAATAATAATGAATTCAATTTATAATGTAATTTTCATTAATAAAAATCCCAAAGTGCATAGGTTTCTGCCAGGTGTTCAGGAGTGAGAGCAGTTGAAATCAGGCGTGTGGACAAGGAATGAATGTGTGGTATACAACAACAACCACAGATGACAAGGATAGCTAAACATACTCCTACAGAGATAATTATGGACATAATAATACCTTTCCATCGACCAAACATTCTGGGTTGTCGATGACAGAGGTGTCTTGCATTTCTTGGGACAGATCTTTCAGACCTTTGAGGGCTCTATTTATTTTACCGTCTGGGGCTGTATTGTTAGGGATAAAAGTACAGCACTGTTCGCAAATCATGGAGCAGACATCTCCCTTTTCGGCCAGTAACATGTCTAACGCCATTCTATTTTGGATTGCCATCTTAGATCTGGGACGTAGTTGTTCAGAGAGGCCTTCTATGGTATTGCGGGTGAAGTTAGTCAAACGTAGGACATTATATCTAAAAAAGCTCATTCTGGTCCTCTGGACATTCAAAAAACAAAACAAAAAAGTAAAAAAAAACTGTAGAAACGTTTCATCTTTCTTCCGAAAGACTTCCTCAGTCTGAGAAGCTGCATTTAGCTCAGTCTTATAAATAGCACCCTCTCACAGCGTTACGCAACCAGTTTGCTAATGATAGCCAAAACCAGTTGCTCACATGATCAAGGAGGACCATCAGCCTGATGATGGATCTTTAGCACCCTGATGGTTGTTTTCTATTCACAGAGGGCTGAGTGATACTAGCAATAACAACATTGTAAGATGGGGACAGTTGAATCCGGAGGCCTCCACCCATGTTTAATGATGGACGGTTTCTTTTCACAAAGATGACCTCCTTTACTCCTCTCTCAAACCATCATTCCTCTCTATCAAGGATGTGAACATCTTCATCCCTGAAAGAGTGACCGCTGGCCTGGAGATGAGTGTAGACCACAGAGTCCTGACCTGATGAAGTTGATCTTCTATGCTAGGCTATCCTTTTGGCCAGTGGCTGTTTAGTTTCCCAGATATAAGACTGATCACAGCCCTTCTGACACTGACAACATACACAATATTACTCTGTTTGTGCTGGGGGACTGGATCTTTGGGATGAACCAGTCTTTGCCGTAATGTATTTTGGGGTTTAAAAGCCACTGGGACATTGTGTTTAGAAAATAAACGTCTCAATGTCTCTGACACTCCCGTAACATACGGAATGACCACTGGTCTGGGTCTGGGTTCCTTCTTTTCACCTGATGGCTGGCTAGAGTCCTGTTTGGGTTTCTTCTCTGCTTTCAGGAAGGCCCAGTTAGGATATCCACATTTCTCTAGAGCCTGCTTTGTGTGTGATTTCTCCTTCTGTCTGGCTCCTGAATTAGTGGGGACGCTAACTTATTCTCCAGAGGGTGATGGGAGTCAAACTGTAAATACTGGTCTGTGTGGGTGGGTTTACGGTACACCTCAGTTTGCAAATATCCTCTGTCAGAAACTGAGACCTCACAGTCCAAGAAAGCCAACCTGCCATTTTTTACATCTTCTCGTGTGAACTTGATATATTTATCCACAAAGTTGATGTGATCAATGAAATGTTGGACTTCCTGAGATTTAATTTTAACCCAGGTTTCGTCAACATACCTGAACCAATGACTTGGTGGTCTCCCTGAAAAGAACGTCAAGGCTCTCTTTTCTACCTCCTCCTTGATCATGTGAGCAACTGGTTTCGGCTGTCATTAGCAAACTGGTTGTGTAACAATGTGAGAGGGTGCTATTTATAAGACTGAGCTGAATGCAGCTTCTCAAACTGAGGAAGTCTTTCGGATGAAAGACAAAACGTTTCTACAGTTTTTTTTTTTTTTTTGCTTTGTTTTGTTTTTTGAATGTCCAGAGGACCAGACTTAGCTTTTTTAGATTTTTCTACCTGGATTATTGAGCATGCATCAGGGTAGGACATTATAGTGGACAAAATTTATTCTGGTTACGTTTTTGTTAGTTGTCACAGAAAAATAGCTCCTATGATTGGAAGATTTTCAAAACCTGCTGTGACATGATCAGCTAATTTGTATTCATCTGGGACACCTTGAGGGACCCCTATCATTTTTATGTATGTCTTAGAGTTTGCATATGGGTCGAAATTAATATCTCATTTTTTTTTCTGGTACGTGTTTGGGTTGGCTGATATCCTATTAACATGAGGGGAGCTGCTAGGCGGACTAGTGCACAGAATCCTATAGTTTTCTCAATGATTTTAACTGATAACCTTTGGCCCCCACAATAATAATATAATCCCGCTCTGGCCCAAGTACGTATTTGTTGGTTTTATTCACTAGTGGTATCTACATTCTCAGTAAAGTTACACCAGTCATGGTTGATTTCTCCATAATTAATTTTTGGTTTTGTCGTTGTAAAATTAAAACAATGGTAACCATTTAAAATGTGATTAGGGCAGAAAGAGCCTGGATGTGTTTTGTTGTGAATTGGTGGATATATATCGGTTAGAGAGGCACAGTTTTCTACTGGGTCTTGTCTGGTCAGGGTCAGCATGCAATTGTATCCCCAAGTGTCTTTAAGGAATAAGGGGGCTGGTTGTGTGATCAATTTGGGTCTGGCTATGGCGCTATCTACACAATTACTCAGTTGGGCTTCTCTTGCGGACTCTACCAGCCAGGACAGCCACATGTTGTCATCTCCATGTCCGTTTGCACATTCTATTATTTGTTCAGGCTTTAATTTTGTGTAGTTTACGATATGACCAGGATGTTGTTTCCCCATAGTTTGTCAGCCGGCGCATGTGGGGGAGTTGTGGTAAGATTGGGGTTTAAAATGTTAGTGGGTATGGCTGGTGGGATAAATATGATTGTGATGAAACCTATGGAGTCCTGACCGAAAATATAAGCTCGGAGCATGAACAAGTAATGAGTGGGGTTTGTGCCAGGGTGTGATTGACATGACAAAACAGAACTCCTTAAACTGCTAAAATTTGTCGCCACTCCGTTTTTGTTTTTATTTCAAGAAGGAGAAGAAAAAGAAGAAGTGTCTTCTTCTGATGTTTTATGTGTTGTTTCCTTCAGAAGTTCTTGTTGCAGCGCCACCAAAAGGGAGGAGGGGAACAGCTGGTTCGATTGACTGCAGAAGAATTGAGATTGTGTGTGTGTGTGTGGGGGGGGGGTGTCTGAGGAATATTTTTTGTTTGTTTGCTTGTTACTTTTGGGGGAGGGGCAGTAAATGGTAATTTTATTTGATAAACGTTTACACAGTGACGGGCCGTGCATTTCACACCTAGGCCTTCAGTAGTGCTCCGTCTGAATCAATCCAAGCCTCAATAACTATTTTATGGCTATAAACTTCTACTACAGGTACAGCTGCGACACATATAAAAAAGCATCAAAAATAACCTGATAAAACTGCAATATTATTTAGGAATATAGCAACATTTTACTCACCAAAAATCCTGATTATTTGTTATTACACTGTCTTTAATATTATATTAATAATTGATAATAAATATTTAATATCCCCAGGTAATAATTTGAGGTCTCAACTTCTGTTATGATCTTGTCTGATATTAGACAGAGTTTTGTGTGAGACAATAAAAAGATGGCAAAAATGCTGAACAGGACACATAATGTATTATAAAATTATAAAATGAATAAATAAAATAAAATAAAAATAAAAAATGTTAGTTGAACCTTTGAAATTTTGAGTTTTTTTTAAAACACAAAGACAATTTACAGATATATGAAATCTCCACATCGAGAGGAGCCAGTTGAGGTGGCTCGGGCATCTGGTTAGGATGCCTCCTGGACGCCTCCCTGGTGAGGTGTTCCGGGCATGTCCCACCGGGAGGAGACCCAGAGGAAGACCCAGGACGCGCTGGAGGGACTATGTTTCTCGGCTGGCCTGGGAACGCCTTGGGATTCCCCCGGAGGAGCTGCTCCAAGTGGCTGGGGAGAGGGAAGTCTGGGCCTCCCAACTTAGGCTGCTACCCCCGCGACCCGACCCTGGATAAGCGGAAGAAGATGGATGGATGGATGGATGGATGGATGAAAGGGAAAAAAAACAACATATAAAATGAAAGGTAGCAGATGAAAAAAAATCATATTTGCTCCTTCTTAAAACAAAATAAATTCAAACAATCAATTCAAACAATAATTATCTATAAATAATATAACAAAACTCACAAAAGTGTATGGAACAAACTAGCAGTTATTTTGGGACATGCAGAAAGTTGTACCTTGATGTGTCACCGCTGAATCAGGCCATTCTTCTTAAACATGAGCTCCTGCTTCGTGTTGTTTCCAGCAGCAAACACTGCGGTAAAGTTAGTTTGAAGTTGGATGGAGCAACGCAGCGCTGAAGACACGCTGACACGGAGCTTGAATATCCAACGTCCAACTTGAAACTAACTTCACTGTGGTGCAGCAAACAGTAAACAAAGTCCGTTTTCTCTCTTTCTACCTTTCAGGTCGTGTGACCTGTTACAAAACCACTTCCCTCCCCAGCTCGCTCTTATCTTATCACTGCTTAATGGAGAGTAGTGGTCGCAACTAAAAGTGTGTGATAACAAAAAAAAGAAAAGAAAGAAACTAAACAGGCACCTGACAGAACACAGAGTGAGGTTTGGGGCTTACCTTAAGATGTCCGATCAGAGTTTCTACACCAGCTGACATCCTTAAAGGGGCGAGCCCGCACGGTGCTTCATCCGTCAGATGATCTGTTCATTAATTGTTGTTTTTGCTTTTCTTTATAGTTTTCCTCTTTTCTTAAAAACGCACCACTTGTGATTTTTCTGTAGGTGGTTGATTTCTGCAGGCGTGTAAACTCCCCACTGCGTCCAGCCGGTTCATCAGGACAAACCCTGTTCCTCCCGGCCAGCAGGCGTGTAAACTCCCCGGTACATTACTAGCGTCCAGCCGGTTCATCCAGGACAAACCCTGTTCCTCCCGGCCAAAACCATCCGACGCTCCCCCTCTGGGTGATCAGCCCGAGGTGAGGACTCTGTTCCCCCCAGAGTCCACCCGCACCGTCTCTTAAATTATTTCCTTCCTTTACACGTCTTCACATAGCAGCTCCCACTGCCCAAAAGCCTCACAGCCGCTCCCAACACACGCTGCTCCATCAATCAATCTCTGAATCACCATCAGTTCAATCTTCTCATCACCCCCAGGTGTGCTACCAGCTCAGCTAAAACCACATGTGTGGCTGAGCCCCGCCCCCTTCACCAGTGAACTGTCAAAAAGGTGCCAAAAATAAAAATAACAAACAAACAAAAGACTGAAAAAAGTGTGCCCACGTAACACTTCCCCACCTAAACAAAAAAAAATATCCATATATTTTTTATATATTTTTAATTTTAGCCCAATAAAATGTCCTATATCTTCATCCCATCCATCGCATGCTTGACAGTTTGACACTAGCAAACATTAAAAGTACAGCATCACAGAGCTCGTCCTCAGCCAACGTCCCAAACTGCAAAACTGATGGTTTTGTACTCAACAGTCTCTACATTAAAACCTAGTGTGGGGATGGACGTCACCATCTCTCCAAATTTAGGTTTGTACAGAATATCTGTCTTTCCTGCTGTGTCCAAACCCACCATGAATTTCCTCATCTCTTCTTTCCCAAACATTTTAATGAGACCTGCAAACATATTCCCCATGGTGGCAAAAATAAATAAAATAAATAAATAAACTAAACGAAAAACAATTAAACCAACCCCCCCCCCAAAAAAAAATCACACTAAACCAAAAAAGTTTAAAACTCCTCTTTTAGAAATTCCTAAACTTTAAATTCCTCCTTAATTTATCACTCTTTTCAACAGGAATCAACGAAACACCAATATAATTTTCATGTAATTTATGGCAGCTTTTCCACTCAATACCTGCTTCCATAGTTTAAGATCCCGGACAAGCCCCCACTTGTTACGAAACCACTTCCCTCCCCAGCTCGCTCTTGTCTTATCACTGCTTAATGGAGAGTAGTGGTCGCAACTAAAAGTGTGTGATAAGAAAAAAAGAAAAGAAAGAAACTAAACAGGCACCTGACAGAACACAGAGTGAGGTTTGGGGCTTACCTTAAGATGTCCGATCAGAGTTTCTCCACCAGCTGACATCCTTAAAGGGGCGAGCCCGCACGGTGCTTCATCCGTCAGATGATCTGTTCATTAATTGTTGTTTTTGCTTTTCTTTATAGTTTTCCTCTTTTCTTAAAAACGCACCACTTGTGATTTTTCTGTAGGTGGTTGATTTCTGCAGGCGTGTAAACTCCCCACTGCGTCCAGCCGGTTCATCAGGACAAACCCTGTTCCTCCCGGCCAGCAGGCGTGTAAACTCCCCGGTACATTACTAGCGTCCAGCCGGTTCATCCAGGACAAACCTTGTTCCTCCCGGCCAAAACCATCCGACGCTCACCCTCTGGGTGATCAGCCCGAGGTGAGGACTCTGTTCCCCCCAGAGTCCACCCGCACCGTCTCTTAAATTATTTCCTTCCTTTACACGTCTTCATATAGCAGCTCCCACAGCCCAAAAGCCTCACAGCCGCTCCCAACACACGTTGCTCCATCAATCAATCTCTGAATCACCATCAGTTCAATCTTCTCATCACCCCCAGGTGTGTTGCCAGCTCAGCTAAAACCACTTGTGTGGCTGAGCCCTGCCCCCTTCACCAGTGAACTGTCAAAAAGGTGCCAAAAATAAAAATAACAAACAAACAAAAGACTGAAAAAAGTGTGCCCACGTAACAGACCGGACATTACATCCAATAACACAGCAAGTTTGGACCATTGCAAAACTGTAAAAACCTACTTAGATTCTAAAAAAATATTAGCGAAAAAGCTTACTGTATTTTAATGGCCAGCCCCAGAGCCTCTGGCCAGCCAAAACCGACTATCAACTTCTGCGCCGCGGGTGTGAACGTCACACGTTGACTATCCAATCAAAGCGGGTGAATAGCTGACATTTCCGTGTTGGTTGCAGTGAATACTCTTGGTGACGCGATTAGCATCAGGTCTCGCCAACTCAAAATCTGATTGGTTGAAGTAACAGCTTGGATAGCACTGCAGTGAGAAGCGGAGCTGCGAGAGAAGGCTTCTAATCTACCTAGCAACAAGTAGTGGCTAAAATGTGATTGGTTAAAGGCTTAAATATTAAAATACACTCTGGAAGCAGAGCAAACAGGGGGGTAGCAATGAAAGGAAGAGGTCAGACCATTTGGAATTATTTAATACGTATTCATGGACAAAATATAATAAAAATAAAAAATATTAATTTTTAATTTTAATTTTAAATA
>JBBPBX010000237.1:128123-143974 GCA_038048925.1 Garcialebias charrua
TATAAACAAAATCGTCAAAATTATGACAAAATATAATAAAAATAAAAAATATTAATTTTTAATTTTTAATTTTAAATAATTTTAAGGCCTTTTCTGAAGGCGTTGCAGGCCCTGAGGGTCCACCACTGCGTTTACATAACCTTGCAGCTGAAATAACGTTATGTTTATTAAGTGTTTTGGGAGGCTTTGTAATCCCTCTAATGAAAGTGTTACAGGGTTATTAGTTTTTGTCATAGACTCTCTGAAAATTTACTCTATCCCACTATGACTTGGTGTCTTCATCTAAGTATGATCGAAGGGGAGTTGACAACCTAGTATAAATGGTTGTGGTTTCCTATTGGCAGACTGGGACCCGGCTACGGGACCTGTGTTCTTGATAGAGTGCAGGTACTTTGGTCTAACAGTCAGGAATTGCTTCTGACTGCCAAATAGGGTCTAAACACAGATGGAGATCAACGTTTCGATAATATTGCTGGTATTCGCCACAATCAATCACATCACAAATGTCAAATTGGAAACACTTGATGAGTTTATTACATAATGAAGTTTGACCCCTGAGTTCCAGTTCTTACACCTCATTTGTTATATCCCTCTTTTCTTACCAAAAGTTTTTTCACATGGTCTTTCACCTGGAAACATACAGAAATATTCACATAGGAAAATAATACCACTTGTTGGACGATTATTCCTCCTAACACCAGGGTGGTTCTCCATTGATGTTAGAACAGGTTCATCTTATCAAAGTTCTGGGGGGAGCTGGATTGTGGCCAAGAAGACAGAGGGGAGAGAGATAGAGTGGTTCGGGAGAGGGTCTGGGTTTTTTTTGGATTTCAGGAGCAGTTCAGTGTTCAGGGATTGTTAAAAGTTCAGGAACAGTTCAAGGGTGGGATTAGGCTGTTTGGGTGTGGTAGGGGAGGGGTTCAGGAGTGGGTAGGTCAGATGTGAGGGCAAGGAGAGGAATGGAACCAGGGGCTTGGGGAAACCAGGAACGTCCGTAGCTGCTACCTCAAGTACCCGTTGGCACTGAGTGAGTTGAATTGTTGGCAACCTAGGATGAAGCCTCAGGCACTTTTAGGGGCTTTGGCTCGCCTTGTCCTCCCTCTGTTTGTGGTTTGGTACCCTAGAACAGTTTGCAATGGGAGGCGTGGACCCAGGTAGCTCGCTCAGCTACCTTGATGGCTGTGTGGGTCACCAGCAGCACCTGGAATGGCCTCGTCCACCTAGGAGAGTTCCACCTTTTCCTCCAGAAAATTTAATCATAATAAAATCTCTAAGGGTTATGTCTTACAATTGTTCTTGCGCCGGGCCTGGGACTCCTCCCTGGAGCTGTGACCTGAGGGACCTTAAATGATTGGTTAACTCAGGGGTGTCAGAGTCAAATACACCAAGGGCCAAAAAAAAAAATTGCTACAAGCCAAGGGCCGGACTGGTTCAATGTTCATATTGAAATGATTTCACATAGCCTGTTGAACCAAGACCTAACAGACTGTCTATTATTTAAGGATTAAATTAATAAAACAATATTTTCTTATGGATCTGTCAGTAATTTCAAGTGAAAACATTTTTTAACAGGCAAACAGCAAAAAATTAAATTGTTTAAAAAAATATATATATATGTTTCTTAATATCAAGATAAATGCATGAATAAAAGTGCATGCATTATAAACTGAAAATGCATTATTGTGCAGCTCTATGATCCTTCTGATCACCACTTTCAAATAGGAAAATAAGAAAATAAATCAAATCAGTTGTATTCTTTCTCATGGCTCTGTCCCCGAGTCCATTCAACTGAAAAGTAAATATAAATAAATAAAATACAATAAAATAAAATACAAAAATCTATGGCACACAGCCAAAACAATACTTCCTTCAAAGAAAAATCACGTCTTGTAGAAACAAATGTAAAAATTTAACTGAATTAAAAACTGAAAATGTGTTACTGCTCTGTGATGCTCACTTATCTGAGGCTGATACTTGGAGGTGCCTCATCTTTTGTACAAGTTCATCAATGTTTGGGGTTAGGCTCTGAGCTGAGGAAGTCCTCAGGATTGATTACCTCCATGAACATGTAGTCTGCCTCCCACCTGGCTTGAAACCCCTGTTCTCTGTGTCCACCTTACGTTTAGCCATTTTAGAGGAGGGGTGCAAATGTAGCTGAAAGTTGATCTCTGCTCTGACTGCTGATGAATAATGAAGCCACTTGTGCAAGCTGAAGTGACTTCACGAGCTACCTGCCTAAATAAAGGTTGAATGATTAGGCATACAGCTGTCTTGTGACTTTTTATTAATATACTGTACTTTTTTATGATTGTTTACTGTTGGCTGCAAGTATGAAGCTGTGAAATCCTTCATTTTCTACAGCTGATAGCTGTTGGTCATTAATTATGATGAAGTTCAGCAACTTCTCTGCTTCAGCTGTGTGTTTTTATTGTTCAGTCTGGGAGTATTGTCCCTCCTACGAGATTATCAGGTCGGTGTAGACGCGGTTGAGCAAGAAAAAAAACACAGCTGAAGACATGAGCTCGAATGAGGGACAGGCTGAATGATCCGAGACCGGGACGCGCGGCTGGGTCCTGCTGCTCGGTTCAGCGAGAGTGTCGTCTCGCTCAACTAACTGGAGCGCGGTTTAAAGTGGCGCTGTGGCTCTGCAGACCTTGCACGTTGCTGTCTTATGGTATTTAGTGTAAAATACATCCACACAGCGGACATGTTACGATGAACAGTTGGCTAACTGTTAGCTAAAATGTTACTCACCGAGTCTGCACGTTGGAGCTGCTGGCTGCAAACTATGGAATGGATTTCCTGAATTTGAGGCGGGTCTCATTACTCTGGGTTCATGAGACACGACTCCGTTCCGAAAATCCATTCCATAGTTTGTTCGACTCCGTGCCGTGTACAAAACACCAGCGGGCAGCTGTGGCTTGCGGGCCGGATCTAATAGTTATTAAATATCATCCAAAGGGCCATAAATAATTGTTTCACGGGCCGGATCTGGCCCGCGGGCCGGCACTTTGACATATGTGGGTTAACTTAATACAATAGATTAACATGTTATGATCACAGTGTTGTAGGGTGTTGGTTGGATTAGCCAAAGGTCATACTACTAGATTGGGTAAAGGACTCAGATTGTGTTTAGCCCTTCTGCGCATTCTCATGTACATCAGTGCTATTGGTAAGCATGTAGCCCAGTTGAGTTTTGTCTCATCACAGATTTTTGTCAGTTTGTTTTTTAATGTCCCGTTCTCTCGTTCCATTGCACCTCCACTTTATGGGTTATATGCACAGTGTTTGATCGAGTCAAAGTTCAGTGTAGCTGACAGTTCTTCAAGAATCTGATTAGAAAAATGTGGTCCATTGTCACTAGAGATTCGCTGTGGAATGCCCCATCTGGAGACCACGTCCTAAAGAAGAATTTTTGCAACTGTGTTTGCTGTGGCGTGTTTGGTGGGGAAAGCTTCAAACCATTTAGAAAACATGTCCACTATGACCAGACAATATTTGTGTTCAATACTAATGTTAGTTCAATGAAATCAATCATTAAGTGTTGGAATGGTGCTGTCACAATCCTGTATGCTCCTGGAGCTGTGACTTTCATAGTTTTAGAGATGTTGTGGATGGTACATACAAGACAGGTGTAACAGGTAGCTGTTTTTGAAAAATTTCTTAGTAAATCAGTCAGCATTGATTTGTCTCAACATTCTTCCCTTTGACACATGATCAACAACGTGTGTCAAGGTTGCAAATGCAGGGGAAAATTGTTTGTATAAACATGGGTTATTGTTTAGCCCAATCCAAATGTTGTCAGAAAAAAACATAGCCGTGTTTTTTCCATTCAGCTTTTTCAGAAGGTTTTGTAAGTTTCCGCATGTCTGTAACAGAGAAGGAAGTGGGATCGGGGGTGGGGGTGGGGGGTTAGGAGTACCAGAGGGAGCAGAAGTGAGAGTAAGATGTGATTATGTACAAGATACAGATTTGGTAGCAGCATCAGCCAATGCATTTCCCTGGGTCATAAAGTCAGTGATAGAGGTGTGGGCTATGCATTTAATTACTACCACTTTGGATGGTAAAGTGATAGCTTAGAGGAGGTCAGCAGCAGGTTTGTGGTCGGGGAGCGATACTACTTACATACATAGGAAATACACGGAATACCAAGGCACTAGGGGACGACCGTGAAGGTGCAGCTTGACACCTAATGCTCCCCTGCCTGAGATGCAGGAGAGCTCAGTATATAAAGGAGTCTCTAATTAAACCCAATACGCACCACCCGAGAGTCATTAACTATCTGCACAGAGCAGGGCAGGTGCAGATCCTTACACTTTCTGTAGCCACCAATCAATCAATCAATCAACTTTATTTTTATAGCAAGTTTTAAAAACCACAGAGGTAACCAAAGTGCTGAGATATGAGACAAAAATTGATTAAGACAATAAGAAAAGAAACATACAAAACATACACAAAGAAACATACAAAACACACACATACCACGTTCACAGCAGGTGTGTTTCAAGGTACCATAAAAGACAAGATCACAGTGTGTTAAAAGCTAAAAAAAAAAAAGTGTGTTTTTAAAGTATTTAAAAACAGGAAGAGAGGAGGCCTGTATGACACTCAAGGGTAAATTGTTCGATAATATGGGAGCAACAACAGCAAATGCTCTGTCACCTCTGAGCTTCAACCTAGTTCTATTTTATCCCTCCTGACCACCAGAGGGTGGTGCTGAATGCACTGAATGTTCCCTTTGCGCATGCACTGTTTGAGTGATAATGTCAAAAAAGTCACATGTGTGACTGGATGACCAATAAGAGGCTATATAGCCTGGTGTCATCCGTGGCTCTGCTCCATTTTCTTCTCGCACGCGGAACAGTCCAAGGCTTCAGACCTTTGGATATTTTCCCAACCGTCATTGGAGGCCCGAAAGCCTGTTGGCTAGAGCAACGTGTTCGCCCTCCAAGGGTCACGACAGTTTAACCTTTGTCAAGGTATTTCATTGGGGCTGCGGTGGCTTTGCCCCTCTCCCCCCCACAGCGTTTGGCTACCGTGTGATTCGAAACTGGTGCGTCCGGTGGCTCCATCCGCCTTGTGAGGAAGCTACCATGAGGATTCAACACGTAAGTAGTCTTTACTTTTACCTTGACTAGTGGCTCAGTCCGCTCTTGGAAGGGCTACCAAGTGTATTAGTTCAACGCGTGGTAGCTTTTCTGCCATTGGTTGCGGCTCCATCTGCTTCATGAGGTGATTTCCAGTTAAAATTTGACACATAAATAGTATTACGTCTACCGTGAGTAGTTTTACCTGTTACCTTGGTTTAGGTAGCCAGCCATGTTCTGGTCTTGTTCTCTAAGTTGGAGGGAAGTGTTCATGCACCCCCTTATCAATTAGTTTTCACCAGCGTTGGCTAACGGTGCTAGCCTTGCTGAGTTTTTTTGGCCTTGTGTTCTGTTGGTAAAGGTTAGCGTTGTACACCCTCTCCCAAAGCTTTTTTAGCCAACCTTATAAATGGTTGGACTGAGCTAGCGTACTAGCATTTGGCCTTATGTTTCTATTTAGTGAAGGTTAACGTTGTACACCCTCTCCCAAGCATCTTTTTGCCGACCTTATAAGGGCTGGACTGTCCTAGGTGCTAGCTGTGCTAGCCTCTCTCAGTTTGGCCTTGTTTTCTTTGGTGAGGCTGGCGTTGTACCTCCATTCACTTTTGCCAGCATCATGACGGTCAGGATGAACTAGGCTTACTAGTTATGACCTTGTCTTTGATTGGTGAAGGCAGACGTTTCACCCTTCCTCTCTCAATCATTATTGCCGGCATCATACCGCTAGGCTGAATTATGCTTACTAGTTCTGACCTTGTCTTGTTGATGAAGGTGTGCATTCAAGCTCTCCCATCTTCCAGCCATTTTCACAGGCATAACGTTTTGGCTGAGCTAGGCTTACTAATTCTGATCTTGTACTTGATTGGTGAAGGCGTACGTTCGCCCCCCACCCCCCAATCATCTTCAACTGCATCATACACTTAGGCTGAACTAGGCTTCTCGTTCTGACCTCGTCTTACCATACCATACCATACCATTTTATTTATAAAGCACTTTAAACAGGAACAAGTCCACCAAAGTGCTGGACAAACAAACACGCAACAGGCAACACATACAATGAAGTACAACACGAAAAACATAAAAACATTGCAGATCATAAATCAAACGATCCAGTACACATCAGCTGGCACTGAAAGCGATGGAGTAGTAGTGAGTTTTTAACCGGGATTTGAAAACCGAGAGGGAGGGGGCCTGTTTGATGAGCAGCGGTAACTCGTTCCAGAGTCTTGGGCCTGCTACAGAGAACGCTCTGTCACCCCTGCGCTTAAGGCGAGTTTCTGGAACTATTAAGAGTACCTGATCCTCTGACCTCAAAGCACGTGGAGGAACATATGGGTGTATCAGATCCGAGAGATAGGCGGGGGCGAGACTGTTCAGCGATTTGTAGACATACATGAGAATTTTGAATTGGATTCGAAGATGAACCGGTAGCCAGTGAAGGGAGGCCAAGACTGGTGTAATGTCTTGATTGGTGAAGGCATGCGTTTGCGCCCCCCACTCCCAGTCATTCTCATCGACATCATAACACTTTAGTTTGGCTAAGCTAAGCTTACTAGCTCTGAACTTGTCTTGATTGGTGAAGGCGTGCGTTCGTGCTCCCCTCTCCCAATCATTCTCGCTGGCATCATAGCACTTAAGTGTAATTAGGTTTACTAGTTATGACCTCATTTAATTGGTGAAGGTAAGCGTTCGCACCACTTCTCCCAATCATCTTTTACAAACTTCATATAGTCGGACTAGGCTTGTATTCTGGACATAGCTGTCGTTGCCAGCCATTTTCTGAATTGCAAATTCCTTACTAAGTAGAAACATGGACGGCTCCCACTGCTGCACGGGTTATGGGGCCATTCTCTAGGTGGATGATGATCATGACCTATGCCCTGCTTGCCTTGGAAATGACCACCTATTGGAGAACCTGTCAGAGAACCCCTGTATGAGCTGCAGTTTCATGCCTCGTGCTGTGAGGGTGGCTTGGCTAGCCCAGTTTTGCCCCGAGCTTGTCAGTGAACTCCCACCTTCTGGGCAGGAGGCTCCACTTAGGTGCTCAAAGCATCAGACTGAGGCAGCAACCTCTGTGGATCCTCTTAGGAAGAGGTGAGACAAGTGTGGTCAGGGTCTCTCCACGAAAGTGGAACAACTGTCCTCAGAATTGGCAGAGATGACATCCCTTTTTCAGGCACGCCAATCGGGGGCCAGGCCAGAGGCAGTGACCAGACTCTCCTCCCCACCCATTCCTGAGCTGGCTACAGAGGAGGGTGTATTATCATTGGCTACCTTTGCCTCTCACTTTATAGGTGAGGAGGAGGAACAGTCCTCTTACGTGTCAGAGACTGGTTCATTTTTCTCGTCCCGGACTGCCGCTAGTGGGTCAAGTGACAACAGACTCAATGCATTCCCTAAATCTTTACCATTTAATTTCAAAGCCAACAAGAATCACGTCTCACAGTGCAACTATAATTGACAATATTTTTTAAAAAATGTCACAAATGGGAATGTGACTGGTAGTATCTTAATGAGTGATCTTAGTGATCATTTACCGGTGTTTACCATCTACAAGAAGTTTCAATCAATCAAAAAAAATAATCCCATGTACAACAAAAATAATAAACACATCTAAGAAAGCTTTAGATAAGTTGAAAGATGATTTAATTGAACAAAACTGGGATAGTGTTTATGATGATGATGTAAATAAATCATATGATGCATTCATGAATATCCTTGAAGCTTTATATAAAATATATTGTATTATAAAACATTACACTAAGAAGAAAGTTGTTGACCAGCAATGGATGACGAAGGGATTGAGAAATGCTTGTAAAAAGAAAAACTATTTGTATTCCTGTTTCCTGAAATGTAGAACACGAGAAGCTGAAGATAGATATAAACAATATAAAAACAAATTAGTTGGGATTATAAGAAAACATAAGAAAGAATATTATAGTGACTTATTGAATAAAAGTAATGGAGACATGAAAGCTACATGGCGGGTAGTGAATAATGCTTTACAAAAAAATACAAATAAAACAAGCATTTCACAAACCTTTACAATGGATAACAAGAAAGTATACGATGAAAATGTAATTGCAAATGGATTTAATCATTACTTTGTTGACGTTGGAACCAACCTTGCTGCAACGATACCTAAGGTGAATAAGGATGTGAATTATTTAATTGATGATTACCCTGAAAGTATGTTCCTGCATGGAACTGATAAATATGAAATAATGAATGTCATTAATACATTTTTGGACAAAAGATCAAAGGATTTTATGGATATGGATATGATGTTTGTAAAGCACATACTGGGTCATGTAATCGAAGCCATAACCCATACATATGCAATTTATCATTTACAAAATGAGTATTTCCTGACAGAATGAAGGTGGCCAAAGTGATACCTCTGTTCAAAGGAGGTGACAAATGTGAGTTTAATAATTATCGACCGATATCCTTGTTACCACAGTTTTCTAAAATATTGGAGAAATTATTTAGTAACAGATTAGACCAATTTATTGAAAAACAAAATATTTTAACCAATAGCCAATATGGTTTCAGAGCAAAAAATTCAACATCCATGGCGCTTGTGGACTTTATTGAACAAGTAACAACTGCTGTGGACCAAAAACAGTATTGTGTGAGTGTGTTTGTTGACTTAAAAAAGGCTTTTGATACGGTCGATCATAACATTCTTTTTGAGAAATTGTATAAATATGGTATCAGAGGATTGACTCTGAAGTGGGTGTGCAGTTACTTAAACAACAGGAAACAATTTGTGCAGATAAATGATATAAGATCGGATTACAGCAACATTACATGTGGAGTTCCTCAAGGATCTGTAATTGGTCCAAAGTTGTTCATCCTGTATGTAAATGATTTGGTTAAGGCGTCTAGTCTCCTTAAATGTGTTCTTTTTGCAGATGACACAACTTTTTTTTGTTCTGGTACGAATATTGAACAGTTATTGAAATTAATGATGATTGAGTTTAATAAAATTCTAAATTGGTTTAGACTCAACAAAGTATCGTTAAACTTAGATAAGACTAATTATATGATATTTAGCAATAAAAATAAAAATATTGATGTTTCATTCAAGATTGACAATTCAGAAATCTGTAGAGTATATGAGGCGAAGTTTTTGGGTGTCATCATTGATGATAAATTATCATGGAAGCAACACATAAATTCAGTTAAAACGAAAATATCGAAATCTGTTGCAATTTTTTATAGAGTCAGGTATCTTCTGAATGATAAAGCTTTGTGTTTGTTGTACAATACAATTGTTGTGCCACATTTAATTTACTGTATTAATGTTTGGGGGAAAGCATGTAAATCAATTACAAAGCCCATTTTTATATTGCAGAAGAGAGTTATAAGAATTATCAAGGGTAAACATTATTGTCATCCATCAAATATATTATTTTGTGAATTGAAGTTTTTGAAGTTCCCTGATTTAGTGGATTATAACAGCTTGTCATTTATGTATAGAGCACATCATAATGCATTGCCTTCCAATATCCAAAATAATTATGTGAAAGGATCCAGTAATTATAATCTTAAGGGGAAATATGTTTTTCTTAAACCGCAATTCAGAACCAGTTTGAAGGGAAGATCTACCATAATTCAAGGTGTTAGACTGTGGAACGATTTAGAGTTATCTGTTAAGGAAGCTAAATCTATCTCAATATTTAAGAAACTGGTAAAAGTCCATATGCTAAAAAAAAATATATATCAATGTATTTCATGAAAAGTGTTAGATATTTGAAATATCGCTTGAGTTATTTACTTGTTTTGACAATTTTTTTGAATATGTTTATTTGAATGGTTTATTGGATAACAAAGGAACATCTATTATAAGATTTTTTTCTTCATCTGCTGCCTTTCATTTTATATATACTATGTTTTGTAGTTAAAGATATGTCATCTGTTATGTTATGTATTTTAATTTTGTTATGAAATGAATAAAGACTTCTAAAAAAAACTCAAAGTAGAACATTATACGTAAGGCCCTGAGACTGCTGCAGCTGAACATCCCGCAACCAGATGAATCACCTGGAAGTGCCTTCTTCAAGCGCGGATGGACCCTTCCTCCCTTTTATATCCCTCCATCGAAGGAGTACTTAAGGGAGTTAAATGGTTGTTGCTGGAACCCAAAACTTTTTGAACATCTCTCAGCAGGTGGCCGAGCATTGGCCGCCATGCTTGAGTTGGCTGTGACAAGCCTCAGTTGCATGTCGGCGATCAAATCTGCCGTTGCCTCGCTCATCATGTTACCAGAGGAGACTTTGCACAGGGAGGCCATGGATGAGTTCCTCTGCAGAGCTTATCAAGCTGGAGCGCGTGCTGGCTGCCTCAGCTATTCCATGGCACATCTTCTGTTTGCCCTTTCCGCATCCCTTCAGGGCACTAGTGGTGCGACAGCAGCAATGAGCTTTAGCGATGCTGTGCTTCAGGCCATTGCACTGATGACTGGGACCTTGGGTGCATGATGCCCTTCTTGGTCCGGGCTCTTTGATAGGTCTGGTTGGTGCAGTCAGCTCTCACTGAACCATCTTGTAGAACCCTCCGTGATATCTCGGTGGTACCGGGGAAGTTATTTGGTTCATCTGCCTCGGCAACACTGAAACGGACCGTTCAGGCAGGACCGATGAGACAGCAGCTCTAGAGCCTTAGTTGGGCAATGACCCCTCCACCTCCTCGGCATCTAAGGCACCTGTCAACTGATCCAAGTATTCGGCTGCCACCTCCGGGTCATGATCGCCCAAGGGGTCTTTACCCTAATGAGTGTCAGCTCAGACGCAACCGGGGCTTTTGTCAGTCGGTCCACCAACAAGTTGTGCGGGTTCAAAGCAGGGACTCCGGCCACCACCCTCCCACAGACCTTGGGAGCCATGGTGGGAGACGTTGATGCCACCAGTCCAACCGTCTGATAGTTTTCCCACCAGCAGCTCAGTTACTGGGCTGCTCACGCTGCAGACCCTTGGGTGGTTGCCACCCTGGCCCATGGTTACTGGCTACACTTCCAACAACGTTCTCACATATCATGCCGGTTCAAAATGTCTGTAATTACCGACCCAGTGAAGGCTTGAGCATTAGACCAGGAGCTTTCCACCTTCTTGGCCAAGGGTACAATTGAAGCAATGGATCCTCTGCAACAACCCAGAGGCTACTTGTGTTACACCACTTACTTCCTCGTACAAAAGAGGACGAGCGGGTTCTGTCCCATCTTAGAGCTGAGGGGACTAATCCGGTACCTAAGGGTGTTGCCCTTCCACATGCTTACAATGGCAGAAGTTCTTCAGACTGTCAGGGAGGGAGAGTGGTTCACATCTATAGACCGGAAGGACGCTTATTTTCATGTGCCTATTGTGGCAGGACATTGCCGCTTTCACAGGTTTGCCTATCGGGGTCACCATTGGCAGTTTCATGTGCTCCCATTCAGACTCTCCCTTTCCCCGAGGGTGTTCACTCACTGCGTGAAGGCAGCCCTCTCTCTCCTGCATGCCTACAGGGTAAAGGTTCTGCCATACCTAGACAATTGGCTTCTTTGCACCACGTCGCGGGCCTGTGCCTTTTGCGCATGGCAGATGACATCTACAATCCAGTGGCAGAGGCGTTGCTTGGAAAGAATATAGCCCAACCTAGGGCCTCCGTAACACAAACATCTGGTCCAAACGTCGTATGACGGCAGTAGCTGCAACGTATGCCTCCAATGTTCTCACTAGGCACAGTAGTCCAGATCCCTCACCAAGTGTAGGCTGAAAACATGCCAGCTGTAACGGTTTGTTACAGTAAGAACGAGATAACACATTTGGCACAAATGCAGTGTTAGGTCATAAGGTAACATCAGAGTCCTCAGGGCCTCACCTGAGACATGAGGGTGTGACTGAGAGAGAATGTAGCTCACTGACGCTCTTTGTTGAGACAATAGCCAGCAGAAAGGCCATCTTACATGAAAGCCACCTGAGGTCCACCTGCGTCAGAGGCTCGAATGGAAGGCGGCACAGAGCATCGAGAACCAAGGGCAGGTCCCAACTTAGTGCTCATGTAGCTGCCGGTGGGTGCAAACTATGAGCACCACGCAAAAAGAGAGAGACTAGATTATGGTTTCCCACCGTACGACCATTGATGCCAGCATGATTAGATAATATTGCTGCTACATAGACCTTAACACTAGGATGACTGAATTTTCAAGATCCTGAGGACAAACCCCCTCCTTCTCCAGACAATTATTGGACCATTAACTGCCTTTAGTTATAAATATATGTGCACTCAACTCAGACACTCCTACCACAGACTGCATTCCAATGTTTCCACCAGGTAAGTAAGACTCTGCTTGCACTTCCCCCCTTAGTCAGAAGAGAGGCCCTGACCTGAATGCACATATAACAGACCCTGAATTTATCTCACAGTTGAACATTTTGGGACATCCACTGAACAAAAAGCTTTGTCTGCTCCAGAACAATTTTATGCATAAAATTGTCTTATTCTGCTGTGCTGATTATCCTGTAACCCTGATGGTCTGTCAAATAAATGATTTTGCTTACAAGTACTGTCTCTCTCCTTGTCCTTGGCACATGTATATACGGTGCGTGCCGGCATATGCAGGTGGCCCATTGCTGTGTTCTACAACATGCTTGACCTATTGTTGTCCGTCACCTGACGGACCGACACAGGTTACATGACATGAGGTCAACTGACAAAACGACACAGATCACACGACATGAAGTCAACTGACGGATCGACACTGGTCACACGACATGAGGTCAACTGACGGACCGACACAGGTCACACGGCATGAGGTCAACTGACGTATCGACACAGGTCACATGACCTGAGGTCAAGTGACGGACCAACACAGGTCACACGAGATGAAGTCAACTGACGGACCGACACAGGTCACACAGCATGAGGTCAACTGATGTACCGACATAGGTCACATGACCTGAGGTCAACTGACGGACCGACACAGGTCACATGACCCAAAGTCAACTGACGGACCGACAGGTAAAATGATCTGAGGTCAACTGACGGACCGACATAGGTCACACGACATGAAGTCAACTGATAGACCGACACAGGTCACATGACCTGAGGTCAACTGATGGACCAACACAGGTCACATGACCTGAGGTCAACTGACGGGCCGACATAGGTCACATGACCCGAGGTCAACTGACAGACCGACACAGGTCACATGACCTAAGGTCAACTGACGGACTGACATAGGTCACACGACATGAAGTCAACTGATAGACCGACATAGGTCACATGACCTGAGGTCAACTGATGGACCGACACAGGTCACATGACCCGAGGTCATCTGACGGACCGACATAGGTCACATGACCCGAGGTCAACTGACGGACCGACACAGGTCACATGACCTGAGGTCAACTGACGGACCGACATAGGTCATACGACATGAAGTCAACTGATGGACCGACATAGGTCACATGACCTGAGGTCAACTGACGGACCGACATAGGTCACATGACCCGAGGTCAACTGACGGACCGACACAGGTCACATGACCTGAGGTCAACTGACGGACCAACATAGGTCACACGACATGAAGTCAACTGATGGACCGACACAGGTCACATGACCTGAGGTCAACTGACTGACCGACATAGGTCACATGACCCGAGGTCAACTGACGGACCGACACAGGTCACATGACCCGAGGTCAACTGATGGACCGACACAGGTCACATGACCAGAGGGTAACTGATGGACCGACACAGGTCACATGACACAAGGTCAACTGACGGACCGACATAGGTCACACGACATGAAGTCAACTGATGGACCGAAATAGGTCACATGATCTGAGGTCAACTGACTGACCGACATAGGTCACATGACCTAAGGTCAACTGACGGACCGACATAGGTCACACGACATGAAGTCAACTGATGGATCAACACAGATCACATGACCTGAGGTCAACTGACGGACCGACACAGGTCACATGACCCGAGGTCAACTGACGGACCGACACAGGTCACATGACCCGAGGTCAACTGACGGACCGACACAGGTCACATGACCTGAGGTCAACTGACGGACCGACATAGGTCACACGACATGAAGTCAACTGATGGACCGACATAGGTCACATGACCTGAGGTCAACTGACGGACCGACATAGGTCACTTGACCCGAGGTCAACTGACGGACCGACACAGGTCACATGACCTGAGGTCAACTGACGGACCGACATAGGTCACACGACATGAAGTCAACTGATGGACCGACACAGGTCACACGACATGAGGTCAACTGACGGACCGACATAGGTCACATGACCCGAGGTCAACTGACACACCGGTATAATGGACCAGATTGCACATTTATATACGGTGCGGCCCATCGCCGTGTTCTACAACATGCTTGACCTGGCAGTGATAAATGCTTATGTGTTATACAAGGCCTGCACTGGGTCCAAGGATTTTGGACTGAGGGGTAGGGGGTGGGGGGTGTAGGTGTACAATTAATGGGTCTTTAGTAGGGCCATTAGCATTTGAATCGACATTATATAGCCCACTGAAAGGGACCGGTGGATTTAGAAGCAAAGCTCACTTGCGTAAAAAAGTGCAGCCTTAGTCAAAGTAGTGTTAAGCATCGAAGGAGAGCAACCCTTACCAAGGATAGACCGGAAAAACTCCAGAATGGTGGGTATTGTACAATAAACTGGATCTTCATGGAAAATCTCCCTGGACACTCTGAGAAGCTGTGCTAACCTGGTGCCCCCTTGGTGGTTTATGTGGTTGACAGTAGAGATGTTGTCTGACAAAGCGAGGACATGCCTCCTTTCCAGTTGGGGCAGGAAACGCCTGAGTGCCAAATGCACCACACGCAGCTCAAGCATATTTATATGCCTGGCGCAGTCCTTTTGACCCCAGTGGCCCTGGACCGCTCTGTGTTGCCACACAGTGCCCCAACCTGTGGAGCTGGCATCTGTTGTGACCACTTCGCTGCGACACACTACCACTCCCAAGAGGACACCCCTGGACAAATAATCTTCGTCCCTGCATGGAGACAGGTGCTCAGGATTCCTCGTGACATCAATGGTATTCGTCATTCAGTTCTTTCAGCACCGCCGTCTGGCGGTCAGGTTGGATGAAATAGAACAAAAGTTACATATGTAACTATGTTCTATGAATCCCGGATTACAGCCAGAGCTTCTCTGTCACTCAGAATCCTTGCTTTCTGTCCTTGGGTGTCCTGAAAGGCGCTTTTAAATAAAATGATTATGAAATGATTTAGATTCTGTTGACAAGAATATATCATTTGAAATCCTCAAAGTGCACTCTCTATACTGTGGAGGGCCTTGCACCCAGACTGAGAGGGGACGCAGCTGGAGAGGACACTGGCGTGATGTTGCCGCTTCTCCACGCTAAATAGTTATTTTACTGTTGCTATTTTTTTAGACATTTTTCTGGACTTATTTTGTTCAGTGTTTTTTTATTTATTTTTTTATAAGGATTTCACGGACAGCTTAGTTAGCACTTCATAACCGGAATTTGGGCTGTCAACCTCCTGTCAAACTCCAGCACGAACTTGCTTCAAGAACTACGTAGCTGCAATTATTGTTCCACTCACCTGCTGCCTGTCAACCTCCTGTGTCATCTGGACTGTCCTGGATTCTCTTCTGTGCTCCCCTTCAAAACATGCTCATCCAAGTTGCCTCTCACTGCTTCTTGGTTATTTCTTTCGGAGCCGTGGGTCTGCTGCTAGTGGCTAGCTCCATGCTAGCTTCCC
>JBBPBX010000238.1:0-12298 GCA_038048925.1 Garcialebias charrua
GGGGTGCAGTTACTGTGACCGGAGGGAGAGGTTGGAGGAGGAACAGCTGCATCGGAACCATCGAGGATCAGGTCAGAGTGACTTGGCGATCTGCAGAGAGCTGCAGGTGGTTGGCACAGACAGCTGGAGGCACCATCAGGAACAAGACCCTGACATCCAACCTGTGTTGCAGTGGGTGGAGAGGCAACTGAAGCCGCCGTGGGAGGAGGTTGCTGGACTCTCGCTGGCAACTAAAGGGTTGTGGTCCAAGTTTGAGGCTCTGCGACTGGAAGATGGAGTACTGCAGAGGTCATGGAAGAACCCTTCCACAGGTGAGGAGCGGTGGCAGATTGTAGTCCCAAAAGGCCTGAAAGACGTAGTCCTGCAGGGCGTGCATGGAGCGTCTGGGTCTGGACATTTTGGTGTCACAAAAACTCTCCGTCGCCTCCGACAGGGGTTTTATTGGGGCCAGTGTAGGAGGGATGTGGAGGATTTCTGCCGCTGCTGTGACCTCTGCACGGCACGGAAGGGGCCGACGGGTCAGTCTCACGCCCGCCTACAACAGTTTGTTGTAGGAGCCCCGATGGAACGAGTGGCCGTGGACATCATGGGCCCCCTACCACGCTCAGACAGGGGAAACTGTTATGTCCTGTCGGCTATAGACTATTTTACAAAATGGCCGGAGGCGTACGCCATCCCTGATCAGGAAGCAGAGACTGTGGCAGATGCTTTGGTTGGGGGCCTGATTAGCAGGTTTGGGGTACCAGACAGTATTCATAGTGACCAGGGGAGAAATTTTGAGTCACGGGTGTTTTCTACCATGTGCAGCCGCCTTGGCATCCACAAAACAAGAACGACACCATTACATCCCCAGAGCGACGGCCTAGTGGAAAGGCTCCACCGCACCCTGGGACAGCAGCTGGCCATCCTCACAGCAGAGCATCAGCGGGACTGGGACGAGCACCTGCCACTGGTGCTAATGGCATGCCGCTCAGCTGTACAGGACTCCACGGCATGCACCCCATCGCTCCTCATGTTGGGGAGGGAGCTGCGCACACCAGCCGAACTGTCCTTCGGGCGCCCGCCGGATGCACCTGATGTTCCAGCGGGTCCCGAGTATGCCCGGAAACTTCAGGACAGGTTAGAGACGGCCCATGCGTTTGCCCGGAGGCAACAGGAGCAAGCAGGCATGCGCCAGAAACGGAACTATGATGTAAGGGCTAAGGGCCGACACTTCACTCCAGGGGAGCTGGTCTGGGTGTACAACCCTCGTAGGAAGAAGGGACGGTGCCCGAAGCTGGACAGTCAGTGGGTGGGTCCCTGCAGAGTGTTGGAGCGCCTGGGGGAGGTGGTCTACAGAGTTCAGATGCCCCAAAACAGGAGAAGAGTAGCTCTGCACAGGGACAGGTTGGCCCCCTATCAAGGCAGGTCTGCACCTCAGTCCCCAGAAGGCCAATGGTCAGGGTCTCTGGTGCGTCCGCCAACCTCCCCAGAAGCCTTATCACCGACATCGAATGATGCCCCGGCCCCAGAGCCTGTAGCGCCGCTGGGAGCTCGCCCGCAGCGGATGAGGAGGGCTCCAAGACGGTTTGATGACTTTGTTTGTCCCCTCGTGGGCGAGGGACTCAGTAGTGGGGGGGTAGTGTAACGACCCTGTGTTTGGTTCTGCTTTGGGTCCAAGTATTTCTGTGTATTTGTTCAGTTGTACTGTGTTCTGTTGAGCTGTTGTGATTCTGTTGTCCCCCGCCCTCATGTGTTGGATTGGTCGTGGGGGCAGGAGAGGGGTAGGAGCAGGGAGGAGGGACCAGGAAAAAGAGAGACGAAGAAGAAGAGCCCGGGAGTGTGTTGTTGTTAGCAGGCAGCTAGCAGTGTGTTCGCTCGCGTGTGTACCGCGTTTTCTGTTAAGGCGTGAGCTGCAGCCTCGGTAATAGCAGCTCGTCCCTGTTTCTGAATAAACCCCGTTTGGCTGGACTCCGTCTGCAGTGTTTGCGTCATTACAATATGAATACACAGGAATTGTGCACAAATATTTAAATGATTTACTGGATATTTCTTTTAAAATAAACTTACCTTTTTTCAGATGTTTTTCAAGCTGTTAGCAACAAACTACCAGATATAAAGAATAAAGATCCTCGGACACCCATGGTGACGTCATCGTTAGGGGCAGCAGAGAACCTGAGGGGAGAGAAAGATGTTCGTTTCTCCCTTCGTTCATCTTCTACCTCTTCCCACTAACCTGCTCGGAGCAGAAGGCCTCCCTGCTCCTCTTTCTGGAGAAGAGGCCCGACGTCCGGGAAGCAGCGGCAGCCCCAGTCCCAGCAGGAGCCCCAGCAGGACCAGGACGGGCCTCAGGATCAGACGGTGGAAAGCAGACTGGGTGTCGTGGGCCATCTGATGGGAAATCAAATCCACTTGAGATCAGAACATTGATAATGAGACGAGAACAATCAGCTACAATCATCAGAGAAGTGACATCATTTACAATGTGAGGCTGCAGGAGCAAAACCTCTGATGTGTTATTAATAATAATAATGATAATACTTTATTTATAAAGCCCTTTAAAACAACCACAGCTGCAACAAAGAGCTGTACATATATAATCAAGAACATTTAAACACAAAAAATAAAACAGTTCAAACATTAAGATCAATAAAACAATAACAACAGTGCAGAGCAAAATTCAGTCTGTGCTAAAAATCCAGGGAGTAGAAAAGTGTTTTTAAAAGAGTTTTGAAACTGGACAGTGAAGGAGCTCGTCTGATGGTGTTGAAGCTTCTTGCCTTCATATTAAATAATTGAGACGAGGACACTTTCTTCTTTGCCAGCAAGAGGAATTCTTTTAATAAGTTAAGAAGCCGAACAGTCCATACCAAATCTGTATCCGAATCTCTCCCAGAATAGCAATGGAGGTTCATTTATACCTTCATCTGACGTCATTAGAGGAGTTTACTTCCCGACAGGGAAGGAAAGTTACACGTACACAGTCTCGTCTTTGGAAGAAATGAAACCGGTTCTGAGAAACGCAGGGACAATGTATTTCCCTACAAAGGAACATAAACAGTTTAGCTTATCTGCTTCTTGTCAGAGGGTAAGAGTTTTTCCTCCCATGAAGGAAAACAAGTTTAAGATTAATGACTTTGTTATTGTGGTTCTTTACCAGATGTTCTAATGACCTCTTGAACTTTTGTACGGTGTTCTGTCCAAGTACTGGATTTCTGGACTGACTGTAATGTTTACCAAGTCCTACAATATATATCAAAACCTACAATCCTCCCTTATTTATCTAAGATAAATCTCATCTAAGGCTGACTAATGTCTATTTTTCAGTGCTGCATGCATAATACTAGTGAAGTTAATAAAAGTTAACATAATAAAAAGTTATATATTAACAAAATCTAGCTACTCTCCTTAAGTGTAATCTTAAACTAGAAACTAAGCTAGACTGTATGTAAGGCTTTAAGGTATGACGGATTTATCTTACCTAATTCTAATCTATGGAGGCAGTTGCTTCCACTCCTGAAGGAGCCGAAAACCCGTTGCTGGCTTAATTTCATTTATTAGCGGGACAAAATCTCTCCTTGGGACTCCCCTCTCTAGAGCTCCCACCATGGGCCAGGAGTGGCGGCATCCACCAATTGTTAGAGACCTTTATCGGTCATGTGGCTAATTCTTACCTCTTACCTCATTCCCTGTCGTATAAGACTTATGGTAAAGCCCAACCTTTGTGAAACTAAATGAAACTAAAAATGATGTTATACTAAATTGATAAACTTAAACTAATAAACATAAATTGTAAAATACTAATTGATATTAAGAAAATAAATGCAAAAAATGATAAAAGAAAATGATAAAATAATAAAACCTAAAAAGAAATTTACAAGAATGCAATCATAAAGGATAAATGACATTCAAAAATAAATGTACAAGAATAAATGCTAGAACAATACTAAAATCATAAATGCATAAAGAATGAATGATATACAAAATAAGCATACAAGAAAATGATAAAAACGTTAAACACAGATAAATGCTTCATGGTGCAACAACTTAAAAAATGGATTGAATGCTTCGGCCGTTGATTGAATATAAAAGTCCTGCACCAAAAGTCCACGATGATGCCTGTTATAGATGAATATATTCAAAATAAAAGGTAGGAATAAAAGAATATACTGTAATGTCTTAAACCAAGTTCAGTTCAGTTCAGTTCAATGAATTTCTTCTTTTATTGCAACATTTAAAACAAAGTAGTGTTCGTTGGGGCAAGACAAAGTTCTGGAGGAGGGCTTTCCTTTAAGGAACATGTCACTTTCCACTTTGTTACCAGATCTCCAGTGGCCACTAAGCCCCCTCTGCCTCCATTGGCCTTCTAGCATCAGTCAGTTCAGTGGGAGGCGGGGAGACATGTCCTCTGAGGCCATCCGAAGCTGGACGAATTGTTTGCTGTAGTCAGGTCCATTTATTTTCATCATCTTACGAGTCCACCAATGCCTCCCAGCCGGCAGGACACAACATGTCAAAAAGGAAATTATAATTAGCACTAAGATTGTACTAATTCCTATCTTTAATATAAAAAATCACCCTTCACCTAAATTTAGATTAAAACCATTCCACGATCAGTCATCTTTACCAGCATTTTATTAAGCATTACTTTAAAATCTTTATTTATTTCAAGGACTTCTGTGGTTTACTTGAAATTCACTGTTGGTTATAATAATTATAATTAATCTATTTAACTTTTTTGTTTACTGTTATCTATGGACGGATAGATTCTATCCATGCTTTAGTCTCATACAAAATCCCTTTGTGTTGACCTATTGTACACAAATATACATTTTGATCCAAAACATCATATCTTTTATTTCACCTCTTATAATCATTTGTGTCTAATACAATCAACTCATTCACTCAATCATGTAACTTTTATTTTAACCATAACGAATTTTCCAATCCATCTTGTTGGCAAAATATTCAGCAAAATATCTTCTCCATACATCCAATAACTATCTGCAATATGAAAGGATTTGTCAATGAATAACTATTGTTACAATTTTCATGTTCATATTATCACATTCTTAACTTAAAGGTTTAAGTTTTCATACCACACAGGTATATTGATAAAATGGCATCATATATGCATGTGGAAACCAAAAATGTAGCCATTTCATTGTATTATCTAAATTTAATCCTTTACATATAAAACATTTAATATTTAACGTTGTAATCTATTTTATGTCTTGTTGGTGATCCAATTTGTTCAGTTTTGATAAAAATAACCCCACATTCCTCTTGAATCTTAGAACTACTATAGGTATTCAGATAATTATAAAATTACTGTGCTCCATATAGAAGCCTACACTTTATTCCACATTTTGGAAGTTTAAAAACATTGGTATGTTTGATTGGGTATTTCTTTGGTATTCCTTTTCTTTACATTTTTATTCTTTCTCTTTATTCTTTAACACATTGTTGTGAGTTGTACTTATCTGGAATCATTATTTGTAATGAACTAGGAGCTTTAGTTCATATAATGCATTCTTTTTAGGTCAATTCCTTTGGAGTATACATTTTCCATAAATAACAGGTATTTTGATTAGCTACTCCCCAAAATTCATTACTTTTAACAGGACGTGTCATTCCTGACAACACCATGATTCATTTAAAGTCTTTGTACAATTTACTTAAACAAAGGTTTAACATTGTTACAAGTTCAGATCTTTTAATCAAATCCAATCCTCCCTTTGACAATTTAAAATGTCAAAATGTAATCACCTATGATAGTCAAAACTAGTTACCGTAGTTGTCTCTTAGGCTTTCTTGAGTTTATGTATCTCCTTATTTAGGTCTCACATTATTTATAAATGCTTGTATAGGAGTAATGTGTTCTGCATTAGTCAATTCAACGTTAGGCGTTGTTAATTGTTGTTGTTAATTGTATTGTTAAATTATCCAAATTTGCAAAATATTAGTCTTACGTTCTTTATTAAGGTCTACATCTCTTCATTTATTAGATGTCACGCGTTTTATACAACATTTAGTCGTGTGTTTTGATGAAAAGTTATAAAATTATATGTTACAGTTGGATTGCAATCATTGAACATGTGTATGAAATGTTTTATTAATGCTGACAAGTATGCCAGAATCGTGTTAAGGTGTTTTTGTTGTATCATACTCAACTTATGTTAAATAAATTTGTCCTGGTTCCGGCTGCAGCCTTGGCAAACACTCTGGTGACTGGTCTGCACGGACTTGGTCATGTTTTCTTTACTGGTGTCTTCACCTCCTCCAGTTCTGGTTCATGTCATCATGATGCCCCTAGAATTATCCAGAACAGAACACTTATCAGACTAGTTTCTGCTCTTTGTCTTGGTGTTTTGTCAAAGTTTATCTTCTGCACAACACTGTCCTTGTTGCCTGGAACTCTGGTGCAATGACTGCGGTTACACCAGGTACAGCTTCCTTCTTTCTGGATGTCTACGTGAACCATGTCGATCCTCTCATGTTGAACATCTGCTTGAACCGTGTGGATCCTCTCTCAATCCCGACTTTGCAGCAGGTGTAGCTGGTCACCAACTGGCCATGGACCTTCCAAAGTGAGCCTTCACGCCTCGAGCCATGTCGTTTTCGTCCAGGAAGACCTCGTTATCCACATCATCTCCACTTATCTCCTTTCTCAGCATCTGTAGTGAAAACAAGCTTCCCTTCTCCTTTTCATTCATAACATTCTGGTTCATGCTTAAGAAAAGAGCTTGGCAAAAAGCTGTTAACTGCTTAATATGAAAGCTGTTGTGTTAAAATTTTGTAAGTAAAGCTGAAACTACTCAATGTTCTGATTGTGATCCACCTCCCTTTTATAATTTCTTTTATTATTGTGGCGTTGTGCATCCATGCACTTTCATGCAGTTCATGCATATTTTTGTTTGTTTGATTAGTATTGGTACTGATAACTGTAAGGTTCCATGCTTATCTTAAGTCATGCAATTGAATCAACCGTTTACGTATTTCCCGCTTTGTCCATCAAACACTTCTTTGCTTCTGGTAGGAAGCTTTGGTCAGTCTTACATGTCTTACACTCAGTTCCTGCTGAAAAATATTGACGGAAAAAACAATACAACAAAATACTGTACATTCCTTCTATTAATTAATTATGAAGTAACCAATTAATCAATTAATTAATTAATTAATTATTGTTTCACCATTAGCGTTTTTCCACCACATTGTATGCCTTAAGAAACACTAAACACTGATAGTTTATTTGATACAACTAATAAATAAAGAGTATTGTTGTGTCTGTGTGATAGATACTTACTGAGCAGAAATTTCAGGAACATCAGCTTTATGGATCCTCTTCCGTATTTTGAAGCTGAAACAATAATCCTAACTGACCCTATCTTTTCACCTCAACAGTTTTTGCAAGCACAGGAAAAATAGTTTGGTTATATCACAATAATTCATCATACATGCACAAAACATCAATATAACAAACTTCGTAACAAATATAACAGCTATAAAAGGAAAAAAAATAGGTTAAACAAGTTGAAATGTCCACTGGAAGTCATCTGTCCGTGGACCTATCCTGTAAAAAATTACAATAGATATGGTTAGAAAAGTCAACATGAACAATACTGTTTGTACATTAATTCTTTTAACCATGCGTTAATATAAAAGATTTACTTTAGTTTGTTGCAACATTTTGTCATCTGCAAAGACTATTTAAAGACCGTGTAAAGTGAAATTAAATGTGTGTTTTTAGTTTGTCACATGGCATAAATATGTGTTATTAATCACCCATTTAAATCTGACTGATTAAAAACATTGTTTACCTTATAAAATTAAGTCTCAAAAATCATGAAAAAACCTTATTTTCTCTTGGTCTGGAACGCTAGGGGCGTGTCAGTGCGTGGGCGTGGTTTCAGGCAGCTGCGCTGGTCCTGCTCGTGTCCCACAGTGGAGAGGCACTGAGGCAGACAGCAGAGCCAGTAAACCTGCTCTGTTTTTATCCGAGTTCTGTCTGTAACAGCAGCTACTTTTTCCAAGAGTTACGCTGTTTTTGTAAATAGTTTTCTTGTGTGTTTTTAATCTGGAATGAATTAAAAAAAAAAAAAAAAGAGTTGCACCATGCGGGATTTGAACCCGTGGGCTTTGGGACGGAAGGCAAGCGCTCTAACCATTGTCCCAACCAGGCATTACAGATACTCAGCATAAAACGACGCAGTATAAAAACATGTTATGATTTGTACGGGTGCCCTGACCATTGCGACATCCAGGGAAGATGCACGAACGAGGCATAATTGATTAGCTAGCTAACAATGAACAAAATATCTATGCTATTGCTATCTGATGCTGTCTGCGATTCGCGAGTGAACGGCTCCACCGAGGCGAATTTATACGGCCGGAGCTGCAGGGGGTGGGGGCTCTACTAATGAGGACCGCGTGACGAAACGCGGTCACGTTTAAAACACGCCTAAAAAATCCTGAACCAGAAATATGTTTATACACAGTTTGCTCTATAACTCCAAAATTAATTGAGCTACAATTTTGAGACTTTTTACTCATTTACAAGATTACAATTATCACATTTATAATGTTTATTTAAGAAAATGTTGAAATTCACTTTACACGGTCTTTAAGTTGTATAGAGCAATTCACTAAGTTTATCCGATTATGATGGGCGAGAAATATTAATTCTCTTCAGTGCACTGAAAACCCCAATTGTTACCGGCAGACTATTCAGATAAATCGGCTTAGAACCAATTTACTTTTTCTTTTCATGTTTTCTTTTGTTCGACATCTTTCTTTTGTAGAAGTTAAAAATAATTGTTTCATTAAATATTTCTTAAACATAAACATGCTTTCATGGTCTAAACAAGTTCATTTATTTTGTTTTATTTATAAATTTTGTTCATTTTATGTTAGTTCTATTTTAAACAAAAACTCAACACAAAACATTCTCTCACAAATAGCAACATACAAAATATAAAATCTAAAAAATTGGCAGAAAGAAAAATCTCATCTCATTTGCCCCCAACCACCAGTTCAAACAGCAGTGATCTGCCACTAACAGAACCAAACGAACAACCCCTATCCAAATCTACATTCAACACAAATACACATTACACTCCGCACTATTTCAAAAACAAAACTATTTAACAATTCAATTCTGATAGTTTCTTAATTACCTAAATGTTCAAACTGATCTGGCCTCCCTAACTTAACTGTAAAATTCTGATCATACAAACGTCTGTCCCCTTAAGTGTTTAACACTACACTAAATCTAAATCACTAAATCACTACACTAAATCCTCATTGCGCATGTAAACATTTGCAAACTCCACAAAGTATTTTTGGACATCAGCACTCAGAGTCCCACTGCTGTTGTAAACAGTGACTTTCCTGTCTGCTTTATGCCCTAATTAAAGCTCTAGTATACAAAATTTCAACTGCATTTCTGCACAGCACAGCAGTCAGCATTAATTTACCCAATTATTTATGTATTTATCTCAAACACACTTAAGCCTACGGGCATTATTCCAACAACTTACAGTCAAATTCGAGTACAACAATTTTACAGTGCTGTACCAAGTATTTGTCGAATATTTATAACAGATCAATCATGAAAGCACGTCTCACACGACAACTGTTCCTCTTAAAAATGTCATAAGCTACAACAAACATCATAACTTCTAAAAACTTGAACTGCTTCTCTCTTGCTTCCCCCCGTCTCCTGACTTCCTGTCAACCATTTGACCCTTTCTTATCTAATCTAGCCATCAGTAACAAACAAAGAATGTTCCTGACTGTTGCACTCTGGTGCCTAACTTATTTAGAATCCAAGACCTGGTACATGACAATGAATATGTGATATGTTGTTACAATATATGTCAAAGTGTGTATGTTATTATCTGTCGAACACAATACTTTGTATGCATGAACGTTTGGTCAAACTATAACATGTGATTCAGACATTAGTTATAATTTACAACAATTTTGTATCTAAAAGTTTATTTATCTGTAACATAAAATATATGATTTGTTGTAATAATTTTGTATACAGGGAACCCCCGACCTACGTACGAGTTTGGGACCTAAGAACCGTTCGCAGCTCGATCCGTTCGTAGGTAGGGGGTGAAAATTATATTAAAAAAAAAAAATTATTCATTCATTCATTCATTCAACCTTTATTTATCATGCTAACGGAGCGCGCGCACACATTTAAGCATGTAAAGTAGTGTACTGTAATGTTAAACATTGCTATTCACATTTACAGAATAAATAAAAATATATTTTCTTACTTTGAGATGGTCAAAGCCGACATCTTAGGTTGCCATGCGTTGATTGTTGTCGGGCCTAGCAGCCCCGCCGGCCGGCCAGTGAACCACCGCAGCCGCTCCAGACCTGTGTTAGCTAGCTGGCTAGCTTCTGCTAGCCAAGCCATGAGCTGGTGTTGGAGCGGCGGCGCGATCAATCTGCAGCTTCTGCTGCTGCCTTAGACATCCACAAAGTTCACAGAGACGTTTCCAGCTCGTAATTAATCCATATGAAGCCATCCTGGTCACCAGTCTTCGGCCGGCTACCGTGTTAGCTCCCGTGTTAGCTTCTGGAGCTAGCCAGGCCAGAGCCAGGCCGGAGGTGTAGCCAGGCCGGCCGGAGGTGTTCCCGCGGCGGCCTGGCACGATCTGCGATAAATCCGCTGCTGCCTTAGACATCCACAAAGTTCACAGAGACGTTTCCAGCTCGTAATTAATCCATATGAAGCCATCCTGGTCACCAGTCTTCGGGCCGACTCCCGGCAGCTAACCTAAGATGGCGTCCGGTGTTCTACATGAATTTGTGACCGGAGACCCCAGTGACTGAACCTAAAACGCCGTCCGGTGTTCTACATTAATTTGTGACCGTGTAAACTGAAGACCTACTTCCTGTTTCCCAAGATTGCTCAAAAATGATCAGAAATGATCTTTTTTATCATAATTATTATTTATAAAGCCTTTAAAACAACCAGAGCTGCAACAAAGTGATGTACACATGAAATTAAGAACATTTAAACACAAAAAAAAAAAAAAAAAAAAATTTTTTTTTTTTTTTTAATTCATATTTTTATTAAATATGATATGTTCGTAGGTCCCGTGGTTCGCAGGTCGATGGGGTCGTAGGTCGGGGGTTACCTGTACCTGGATGTAAATTGTATTTATTTATTTGTATGGCCACTTTCTTGGTTTAAAGTTGTTTCTTTTTGAACTATATGTACTGTTCACACGTTCTTTTTAGAAAACACAGCCTAAAATCCTCTGACCTAAAGATAAACTTTTGTTTAGATCATAAGTTGTTCCATTAACATTTTGTCTTAATGTGTTCAATTAAAAGGTCCTATTCTTATCCAGACGGAATTGGCTTTAAAAATTTAAATGAATTTGTTTCAAAAATCATTTCAGTATGAAATCTGATCAGTTATTTATATAATATTAAGTAAACTTAAACTTCAACAAATGCTCACAGTAAACATACTCTCACTGTGTGCGTTTCACCGTTTGTCATCGGATGCAACATCGTTCATGATCGTCAGTTCTTCGCAGTGTCCATTTCAGTTCATATTTTTACTGCGTGTGTCCAAAAGACTTCATGTGACTGAGTTCAGCCTCTCGGCTTCTGCAACAGCTGACTTTCTTTTTCAAAGTTGCTTGTAGCAGCCTCCGCCCCATTTTTCAGTTCACAGATGACATTCCTTTGTGCGCCCCTCAAAAACACTCTCAGCGTTTGGACGTGTCCTCTTTTGAGACATTTTCCCAGTTCATTCACACTGTGCTCCAGCTTTACTGTGCTTGAAGATGCATGACAGCTGTTTTCAGTGACAGCGCCAGTTCATTCACACTGTGCTCCAGCTTTACTGTGCTTGAAGATGCATGACAGCTGTTTTCAGTGACAGCGCCTCTGATCGTCTTATTATCATGATAGTTGTTTTCCGGCCTTAATGGTTTTGAGAAACACACCCAGTAAGTAATTCTGTCACCGTGGCACAAAACAAATATCTATTAGCATTATTTTATATTTATTTTTGTTTTATATTCACAAATTCAAAGTTCATACTGAAAGATCACTATTATTACAGAGTTTTAAATCAATATTAAAATTGTGATGTTGTTCAGTTTGTCTAATATAAATAAAATTATTTCTGCATTTAAATCATTTTAGTTATATATGTTTAGACCAGAGAGATCCAATGTAAGTAAAAAACATTAATCTGTCACAGAAAAAAATTAAACTTTAATCATTATTTACTTAAAGTGTTACATCAATTATGTTTAAAGTAAATCTATACAGTAGTACA
>JBBPBX010000238.1:12857-29274 GCA_038048925.1 Garcialebias charrua
CTTTGTTCCAGCCGTCCCGCATCTACAGAAACTAACACACTCACTCCATCGGTGAACTGTAAGTAAGTAACTTTCTAATATTTCCTTTCACTGTTTTAAACAAACTTTTAAGGTAGTAAAACTTTAATCAGGTTTTGTTTAACTCTGTTTATGACCGTGTTAAGCACATGTTTGCATGTGTCTTTATTTCTGATCTTCTTGTTATCCCATTTTTTCTGCGGGAATGTTTCCTCACACAAATTATCTTGTGCGTGAGTATGTGTGGGGGTAGTTGACAATTTTCCAAAGGGCGTAGTCCCCAGCTTCTTTTACACAGTTTTTCTTCAGATACACATATGAAGACGTCTTATTATTCCTAGATTAAACACTTAAGCACTTTATTTCAAATTTTTACTTTTATGAAACCAGAATTAACTTCACATTTAGTTTAAACTAGGTTGTATGCGAGTTTATCTCTTTGTGTGTACGTGAGTTTACCCAAACTCTGATGATGTCTGTGTAAAAATGTATGTGCGTATCTCTTCTGTTTCTCATTTTTGCTGTGTGTGGTATATGTGTGCTCCGTGTGCATCTGCTGGCCCCCTTGCATTTGGCTCATAGTCAATAGGCATTGCCTTCAATTTTTCTACACAGTGTATTTAAGATAAACATAAATGTATGCGTCAATTACTCTTAAATGTACTGTAATACTTTTTAAAGTTTTTACATTCTAAAACCAGAAACAACAGGACGTTTTGTTTAAAACTAATGTGTGTGATCATCTCTTTGTTTAATCCTTTCTGTGTGTGTGTGTGCGTGTGTGTGTTTATCTCTTCAGGAAAAAAAGGAAACATCCATCTTCCAGCAAAGAAAACCAATAACTTTGCTCAACAACACCGTTTCTCTTGCAATCAACCAAAACAAACCGTTTTTGGACAGGAAACATCTGTCAAGCATTACAGAACCCAACTCGACACCAGAAGCACGAGGGAAAAAAAGAAAAATTGTAGCTTGCATAGCTTCTTTCCTCTTCGACCCTCTTCAAATCAAAACAACTAACCCCTTCACTTCCAGCAAAAACCAGATGGCAGCTTGCAGTGAAAAAACAATCAAGCACATCAGAAACCTTAGAAGAAATGTAACACTTTTCAAAAGTCTGCATGTATATAAATAAAAAGAGCTGCTTTCGTCAGACAGCCAAAATCAACAACAATGCCTTCCTCCTCATAGGAAAATCAGCATGTTTCCTGCAGATCTAAAAATAGGACAGACATGCAGGTTTTTCATCACAACCTCTCAAACAATGGTTCTGCTTTACTCTTTTAAGAGTTCAATGTTATTTCTTTTTCCTTTATGTTTTAATTTACATGTTATTTATTTATTAACATATTATTTATTTAATATTATATCAACACTCTACTATTTTATTAATAACAACTTTAAGTGCATTTTATGCAGTGTGTTCATAACTATTATTAAAATATTAAATTATATTATTAAATTTTATTTGCACTTTTAATGTACATGTACAGTTTTTAATAAAGATAATTGGTTTTATTCAACTGTGCACAGTTTGTATTCCGTTCAGGCCTTTAACCATGTTATGATGTTATTCTCACTCAAACGCGTTGTATGTGTTACATTTCACTAAATTTAGTGCCAAATTTAACATACATACCTAACCTTACACTTGCCGCATTCCACTGCGCCCAAGACTGTAAAATTTACAGATTTAACCCTTTACTGCCTTATAGACAAAAAGGACTGGTGATCATCCCAGCTTTAACTCTTACATCTGTCGCTTATTTCCACTTGCGCCCAGAACTGAAACGCTTCAGATTTTAAACTCCTTGTCTAGACAGAGGAGACTGGAACTCGTCCAGTTTTTTTTTCATAACTTACTCTTACGTTTGTTGCTAATATTTAACTCCTTGTGCACACAAACACTATACGCATAGCTTTTTATAAGACCGGTTACCCAAATACAGTTTCACTTAGATATAAGTGCTTGTAGTATGAACCTAAAGCACTTAAAACTGTATTTTACTGTCGACACCAAAGGCTGTTTTAATAGTCAATTATTTTCCAATTTGACTGACTGTCAGCTTATGTAAACCATTTAAAATTCAATTTGTAATCAATGCAAACAGCCCAAAACCTGCAAGTTTTTCAATATCTGCTCTTGCTGGCAACAAAAAGTCCTCGGTGTATATTACAAGGGTTCAAAAAGCCCTCACCAGGCTTCTTCCACCAGCTGAGAAGGAAAATAGCTTGTTTTATAAAACAAAGTATAAAGTATAATTACCAGGGCCCATGCATCTCCCGTCTCAGCTGGAAAAAAGCAGCCGAGGTCAGACGGCTTACCCACGTTTGGAGCGCCAACTGTTGAAGCTGTTTGCCTTCATATTAAATAATTGAGACGAGGACACTTTCTTCTTTGCCAGCAAGAGGAATTCTTTTAATAAGTTAATATGGAACAAATACAGCTGAACAGTCTATACCAAATCAAATCCGAATCTGTCCCAGAATAGCAATGGAGGTTCATTTATACCTTCATCTGACGTCATTAGAGGAGTTTACTTCCCGACAGGGAAGGAAAGTTACACGTACACAGTCTCGTCTTTGGAAGAAATGAAACCAGTTCTGGGAAACGCAGGGACAGTGTATTTCCCTACAAGGGAACATAAACAGTTTAGCTTATCTGCTTCTTGTCAGAGGGTAAGAGTTTTTCCTCCCATGAAGGAAAACAAGTTTAAGATTAATGACTTTGTTATTGTGGTTCTTTACCAGATGTTCTAATGACCTCTTGAACTTTTGTACGGTGTTCTGTCCAAGTACTGGATTTCTGGACTGACTGTAATGTTTACCAAGTCCTACAATATATATCAAAACCTACAGTATAAATAAAGGTTGAATGAATTTAATTAAGGTGTCTGGGATTCTAAGGTGTGTTTTATTTGCAGATGACACTACTTTTTTATGCTCGGGTAGAGACTTGAATCAGACGTTTGAATTAATGAAGATGGAGTTTGACAAAATTCAAACTTGGTTTAAATTAAACAAGTTATCACTGAAAGTGGAAAAAACTAATGATATATTTAGTAAAAAAAAATCAACTATGGATTTTCTTTTCAAGATTGATGGTGCGGAGATACAAAGAGTGAATGAAGTAAAGTTTTTGGGTGTGATTATCGATGATAAATTGTCATGGAAAAAACATAAATTTTGTAAGAACTAAAATGTCTAAGTCCATGGCAGTACTATATAAAACGAGGGACTTACTGACAGACAAGGCTTTGTGTTTACTGTATAATACAATTGTTGTGCCAAATTTAATTTATTGTATTGGTGTCTGGGGTACAGCTTGTAAAACTGCAACCAAATCTATCTTTATTTTACAAAAAAGAGCTGTACGAATTATCTCAAGAAAAGATTATTGTCATCCTTCAAGTATTTTATTTCATCAACTGAAATTACTCAAGTTTTATGATTTGGTAGACTACTTTATTCTATTACTAATGTACAGGGCTCAGAATCACAATTTACCATCGAACGTACAAGAGTATTTTGTAAAAAGGAGCAGTTGCTATAATTTAAAAGGAACTGATATTTTTGTTAAGCCAAAGTTTAGAACAAGTTTGCGGGGTAGGTCTACTTTAATGAGGGGAATTGATCTATGGAATGGTTTGAATAATGATATTAAAAATGAGGAATCATTATTTGTATTTAAGAAAAGGATAAAGAATATAATGCTGACGAGATACATTTAAGTTAGTTAATATTAGCGAAAACTATAAAGAATAATTGTGATATGTTTTGGGTTTTGTTGTATTATTTGTGATTATTGCTTGAATTGATTGTTTGAATTGATTTTGTTAAGAAGGGGCAGAAATGATAAGATTTAATTCTTCTTCTGCCGCCTTTCATTTTATAGGTATTTTTTTTTCTCTTGAAATTTGTATTGTTTTAATGGAAATGAAATGAATAAATAAACAAACAAACAAACAAACAAACTTATCTAATATCCTCTCCTGTCCACCCACAGCTCTCTCAACTCTCTTTTTCCTGGAAAGAAAATAAAGAGACACAGTATTTTTGTAACAGTTTTCTGTCTGTCCTTCGGTTCTTTGTAATACCAATACCAATATCAACTACCTCATACATATACTGTGTACATAAACTTCATATGCTGCTTTGTCACTCTATTACAAATGTCAATGCCAGAACTTTCATTTTATTTTATAGATATACTTTTTACACTTTTATACTACTATGCAAAAAACTCAGGACAGTATTACACTTTTATTATTTCATTTTATGCTTATGTTTATTAAATGTTTAGTGTTTTAGTGTTGGTGTAACTTTTCATACTTTCATACTACTACTATGCAAAAACTACTATGCAAAAACTCAGGACAGTATTACACTTTTATTATTTCATTTTATGCTTATGTTTATTAAATGTTTCAGTGTTTTAGTGTTTAAATGTTTACTGTTGCACCGAGGGACAGAGAGAAATGCAATTTCAATCCTGTGTATGTCCTGTACATATTGCAGTTTTGACAATAAAGTTGACTTTGACTTGACTTTGACTTTCTTTCACAATGAATAAATCCTTCTGCTGCTTGGCTACTTTAACTATAGCTTTGAAACAACAGTACAACTTAACTGAAAGTTGAGGGGTGGAACAGAGCCATGTTTATTCATTATTCACTCAGATTTATTCATTATGAATTATGACAATGACACCATTACAAACTGCTGAGTGCTTGAACAAAAAGAGAACAGTTAACAACAGACTCTCTGTGGAGTAACAAGTTCATGAGCTGACAAGAGTCAGACGTTCAGGTTTATAACTAGCAACTTTTATACCGTTTGTGGCATTACTCATGCCCTGTCATCTGTTCATCCACAGTGATCTTTATAATATTAAAATTAAATTAAAATAATTATATAATTACTCTTTCATAACATGAAAAATTCAAACTATTTAATGCTTAAATCTTTCTGCTACTTGGTTTCTTTAAATTTAGAGTGTCTTTGAAACAACAGCACAACTTATAATGAAACTAAAGTTTAACTAAACTAAACTAAAACTAAAGTTTATTTATTCATTCAGATTTATTCATCAGAAAAATTGCAACTGCTGCAAAACGAAACGAGACAAAAGTTAACACAGACACTCTGAGGAGTAAAACAGTTCATGAGCTGAAGATGGACAGACAGGAGTCGTCTTCAGACATTCGGGTTTATAACTAGCAACTTTTATAATGTTGTACAGTACACCACAACGTTCATAAGCACAGCTAGTAGCTAGCTACTGTATGTGACTGACCGCAACACCCACACACACACACACACCACGTCATGTCACGCACACAGATGAGATCAGCTCACTTAGTTTGCTCATGTGCGCTTAGCGATTTATTAAACTCACTAATTATTACTTGCTTACCTGTGTAGAAGGCACCATTAATAATTACTGCTGTTTCAACGTCGCTTTAGTTGCGTGTGATCAGCTCTGAGTGTAAACAGAGAGGGTCCTCCCTCCTCGGCGAACCGGAAACACGCTGGCGATCCGCAGCGATCACGAGACGAGTCCAGGCATCGAGAGCGGCGAAAACTGCGCCCTGAAGAGTCCAATAGTTTTGGAAAGATGGGACATAACTGCGCATGCGCTAGCGCTAGTTATAATTAGAGTCAATGGAAAAGCTGCAGGCGGCGCCCAGCGGAGAACCGGAAGTACGTCACAATCAGAAAACGTTTTTTGAAACAAACAACTCATCATTACTCATAAAATATTTATCCTACACAACTAAAAACATATATGCATACATTTCGAAATATTTTTATTTTATTATTTCATTTTTATAAAAAAAATAATCTTCAAATGGTGAAGAGCTGCAGGTTCCAGGAGGGGCGGCGCCCCTAGCGCCCTCTAGTGGTGGCCGCCCCTGGTTGACACTGCTCCCTGTCCCAGGCACAAGCTTACAAGCTTGTTACTGTGTGCCATACGTTGTTAAAGATAAAATATCTGATTGTGATTATATCATCACTACTCCTGATAGAAAACGTGGTTTGAGGTTGTGTCATGTCAGCATGATCAAACCATATACTGAATCAGTTGATAACAACTATGTGGATTCAGTGTGTGCTGTTAAAATGTCTGAGTTTTTTGAAAACAAGCTGGAACTCTCCAGTGCTGAAAGTGCTTAAAGTGTTGAAAATGAGGAATAGTTTCCCTCATATGAAAATGGAGGGGAAGCTCCCTAACTCTCACTATCTAGCACACTAGATGTGTTGTTTACTCACCTTGATGATCAAAAAAAGAAGACTTGAAACAGTTAATCGCCTCGAATAACTTTCTTTTCAGATACACCCTCTCAAACACAAGTAATACAACACGACATTGATGTAGGTGAAGTCCAGCCAATGAAACAGCACCCTTATAGAATAAATCCTAGTAGACGACAACAATTAAGAGAACAAGTTCAGTACATGCTGGATAATGGATTGGCAGTACCTAGCCATAGTGGCTGGAGCTCGCCATGTCTGTTAGTCATCAAACAAAGTAGAAGTGACAGATTTTGTACTGATTACAGAAAGGTCAACACGGTAACAAAACCAGACTGTTACCCATTACCCAGAATAGAGGACTCTGTAGACCATGTTGGAGCTACACAGTTTGTGACTATGTAACACATATGAGAAGAAATACTGTATACATATATATTTTTAATTGAATGGGCCTATAGGTTTGACTACTGGAGCACCGTGGAGTGTTTAACACAAGAAGTCCCAGGATTTTCGACCTCCCCCCAGAAGTCCTGAAAGAGGGTCAAAAGACCCTTAGTCCAAACCAACCATTAGTGGGCCATTAACTGCCTTTTGTTATAAATATGCGTGCACACAACTCAGACACCCCCACCACACCAGACTGCACAGACTGCATTCCAATGTTTCCACCAGGTAAGTAAGACTCTGCTTGCACTTCCCCCCTTAGTCAGAAGAGAGGCCCTGACCTGAATTCACACATAACAGACCCTGAAGTTATCTCACAGTTGAACATTTTGGGACATCCACTGAACGGAAAGCTTTGTCTGCTCCAGAACAATTTTATGCATAAAATTGTCTTATTCTGCTGTGCTGACTATCCTGTAACTTTGATGTTCTGTCAAATAAATTATTTTGCTTACAAGTACTGTCTCTCTCCTTGTCCTTGGCACATGTATATACGGTGCGTGCCGGCACATGCAGGTGGCCCATTGCTGTGTTCTAAAACATGCTTGACCTATTGTTGTCCGTCACCTGACGGACCGACACAGGTCACATGACATGAAGTCAACTGACGGACCGACATAGGTCACACGACATGAGGTCAACTGACGGACCGACACAGGTCACATGACCTGAGGTCAACTGACGGACCGACACAGGTCACATGACCTGAGGTCAACTGACGGACCGACATAGGTCACACGACATGAAGTCAACTGACGGACCGACATAGGTCACACGACATGAGGTCAACTGACGGACCGACACAGGTCACATGACCTGAGGTCAACTGACGGACGGACATAGGTCACACGACATGAAGTCAACTGACGGACCGACATAGGTCACACGACATGAGGTCAACTGACGGACCGACACAGGTCACATGACCTGAGGTCAACTGACGGACCGACATAGGTCACACGACATGAGGTCAACTGACGGACCGACACAGGTCACATGACCTGAGGTCAACTGATGGACTGACATAGGTCACATGACCTGAGGTCAAGTGACGGACCGACACAGGTCACACGGCATGAGGTCAACTGACGGACCAACATAGGTCATATGACATGAGGTCAACTGAGGGACCGACACAGGTCACATGACCTGAGGTCAAGTGACGGACTAACACAGGTCACATGACCTGAGGTCAACTGACAAAACGACACAGGTCACACGACATGAAGTCAACTGACGGACCGACACAGGTCACATGACCTGAGGTCAACTGATGGACTGACATAGGTCACATGACCTGAGGTCAACTGACGGACCGACACAGGTCACATGACCTGAGGTCAACTGACGGACCGACACAGGTCACATGACCTGAGGTCAAGTGACGGACCAACACAGGTCACATGACCTGAGGTCAACTGACAAAATGACACAGGTCACACGACATGAAGTCAACTGACGGACCGACACAGGTCACATGACCTGAGGTCAACTGATGGACCGACATAGGTCACATGACCTGAGGTCAACTGACGGACCGACACAGGTCACATGACCTGAGGTCAACTGACACAACGACACAGGTCACATGACATGAAGTCAACTGACGGACCGACACAGGTCACATGACCTGAGGTCAACTGACGGACCGACACAGGTCACACGACATGAGGTCAACTGACGGACCGACACAGGTCACATGACCTGAGGTCAACTGACGGACCGACACAGGTCACATGACCTGAGGTCAAGTGACGAACCAACACAGGTCACATGACCTGAGGTCAACTGACAAAACGACACAGGTCACACGACATGAAGTCAACTGACGGACCGACACAGGTCACATGACCAGAGGTCAACTGATGGACCGACATAGGTCACATGACCTGAGGTCAACTGACGGACCGACACAGGTCACATGACCTGAGGTCAAGTGATGGACCAACACAAGTCTTATGACCTGAGGTCAACTGACACAATGACACAGGTCACATGACATGAAGTCAACTGATGGACCGACACAGGTCACACGACCTGAGGTCAACTGATGGACAGACACAGGTCACACAACATGAGGTCCACTGACAGACCAACATAGGTCACATGACCTGAGGTCAACTGACGGACCGACATAGTTCACATGACCTAAGGTCAAGTGACGGACCAACACAGGTCACATGACCTAAGGTCAACTGACAAAATGACACAGGTCACACGACATGAAGTCAACTGACGGACCGACAGAGGTCACATGACCAGAGGTCAACTGATGGACCGACCTAGGTCACATGACCTGAGGTCAACTGACGGACATACACAGGTCACATGACCTGAGGTCATGTGACGGACCAACACAGGTCTTATGACCTGAGGTCAACTGACAAAATGACATAGGTCACACGACATGAAGTCAACTGACGGACTGACACAGGTCACATGACCTGAGGTCAACTGACGGACCGACATAGGTCACACGACATGAGGTCAACTGACAGACCGACACAGGTCACATGACCTGAGGTGAACTGATGGACTGACATAGATCACATGACCTGAGGTCAAGTGACGGACCGACACAGGTCACACGGCATGAGGTCAACTGACGGACCAACATAGGTCACATGACATGAGGTCAACTGAGGGACCGACACAGGTCACATGACCTGAGGTCAAGTGACGGACCAACACAGGTCACATGACCTGAGGTCAACTGACAAAACGACACAGGTCACACGACATGAAGTCAACTGACGGACCGACACAGGTCACATGACCTGAGGTCAACTGATGGACTGACATAGGTCACATGACCTGAGGTCAACTGACGGACCGACACAGGTCACATGACCTGAGGTCAACTGACAAACGACATAGGTCACATGACCTGAGGTCAAGTGACGGACCAACACAGGTCACATGACCTGAGGTCAACTGACAAAACGACACAGGTCACACGACATGAAGTCAACTGACGGACCGACACAGGTCACATGACCTGAGGTCAACTGATGGACTGACATAGGTCACATGACCTGAGGTCAACTGACGGACCGACACAGGTCACATGACCTGAGGTCAACTGACACAACGACACAGGTCACATGACATGAAGTCAACTGACGGACCGACACAGGTCACATGACCTGAGGTCAACTGACGGACCGACACAGGTCACACGACATGAGGTCAACTGACGGACCGACACAGGTCACATGACCTGAGGTCAACTGACGGACCGACACAGGTCACATGACCTGAGGTCAAGTGACGAACCAACACAGGTCACATGACCTGAGGTCAACTGACAAAACGACACAGGTCACACGACATGAAGTCAACTGACGGACCGACACAGGTCACATGACCAGAGGTCAACTGATGGACCGACATAGGTCACATGACCTGAGGTCAACTGACGGACCGACACAGGTCACATGACCTGAGGTCAAGTGACGGACCAACACAAGTCTTATGACCTGAGGTCAACTGACACAATGACATAGGTCACATGACATGAAGTCAACTGATGGACCGACACAGGTCACACGGCATGAGGTCAACTGACTTACCAACACAGGTCACATGACCTGAGGTCAACTGACACAACGACACAGGTCACATGACATGAAGTCAACTGACGGACCGACACAGGTCACATGACCTGAGGTCAACTGATGGACAGACACAGGTCACACGACATGAGGTCCACTGACGGACCGACATAGGTCACATGACCTGAGGTCAACTGACGGACCGAGACAGTTCACATGACCTGAGGTCAAGTGACGAACCAACACAGGTCACATGACCTGAGGTCAACTGACAAAACGACACAGGTCACACGACATGAAGTCGACTGACGGACCGACATAGGTCAAACAACATTAGGTCAACTGACGGACCGACACAGGTCACATGACCAGAGGTCAACTGATGGACCGACATAGGTCACATGACCTGAGGTCAACTGACGGACCGACACAGGTCACATGACCTGAGGTCAAGTGACGGACCAACACAAGTCTTATGACCTGAGGTCAACTGACACAATGACATAGGTCACATGACATGAAGTCAACTGATGGACCGACACAGGTCACACGGCATGAGGTCAACTGACTTACCAACACAGGTCACATGACCTGAGGTCAACTGACACAACGACACAGGTCACATGACATGAAGTCAACTGACGGACCGACACAGGTCACATGACCTGAGGTCAACTGATGGACAGACACAGGTCACACGACATGAGGTCCACTGACGGACCGACATAGGTCACATGACCTGAGGTCAACTGACGGACCGACACAGTTCACATGACCTGAGGTCAAGTGACGAACCAACACAGGTCACATGACCTGAGGTCAACTGACAAAACGACACAGGTCACACGACATGAAGTCAACTGACGGACCGACACAGGTCACATGACCAGAGGTCAACTGATGGACTGACATAGGTCACATGACCTGAGGTCAACTGATGGACTGACACAGGTCACATGACCTGAGGTCAAGTGACGGACCAACACAGGTCTTATGACCTGAGGTCAACTGACAAAACGACACAGGTCACACGACATGAAGTCAACTGACGGACAGACACAGGTCACATGACCTGAGGTAAACTGACGGACCGACATAGGTCACATGACCTGAGGTCAAGTGACGGACCAACATATATAGCCCACTGAAAGTTTTTTTTTTTTTCCATTTATAGATGGCCTCCCTTCACACCTTTTAGCCATCCTCTCACTCCAATATTTTTTTTTTTTAAGAGAGAAAGAAAGAAAAGAGAAAGTAAGGCAACAAATCAACAATTATCAACCAAAAGAGCACAAGGCAAACACACCCAACCTCCGTCCACAATCCTGCAAAGCACATGACAGAACACAACAATGGAACATACATGCATAAAGACTAATAATATTCATGAGCTTGCAGTAGAATTCTATAAATACACATACCCATATCTACAAATATATATATACAGTAGTATACATACATATACTTTTATATTCATTTATATATATACCCATCTACATATCTACAGATATATATATACAGTAGTATACATACATATACTTTTATATTCATTTATATACCCATCTACATATCTACAATATATATATATACAGTAGTATACATACATATACTTTTATATTCATTTATATACCCATCTACATATATACATATATATATATATACATCCCTGCATCCATTTGTGTGTGGTTGTGAGCATGCATAAGTGTATAAGGTTCCTCCAATAGAACATTTAGTAGCGACTGTGAAGCATCAGAGATCCGTCCCCCCAAAGCCCGAGGCAGACGAAGGAGCGATCAAAGCCCAAGACCCCAGGAAGGACCCCGAGCCCAGAGTCCCCAGGACTGCCCGAACAGGACGAGCCACTAGCCCACTCCCCAGATCCTACCAAGGGGAAGAACCGGACGAACCCCTACCAGCGACCACATACAATGACCCCCCGGTGTCGCCCGCGACAAATTCACAGGCCCCCGCCGGAGCCCGCCGCGCCGACGTAGCCCCAGGGCCGGTCACCGAGGCCCGGGCACCGGGGACGCCCACCCCTCGGGCCCAGACCCGACCGGACCAGAGGGCACGAGCCCCACCAGGCAGCCACCAGGCCGAGCCGACAAACGCCCAAGCGCCCAACCCCAGATAGTGAGGGCCCCAAGCACGCCCGCAGGCAAGGGAACACCTACCAGGGGGGGCCACGTGGCAGGAGCGCGACACTAAGTAGCCTCGGAAGTATCAGAGAGGGGGCAGTCCAAAACCCAGCCTGACACTTAAACATTCATACACAGATATACTCATTCAGACCCACCCTCATCCTCACCCTCAGTCACACAAGACAAACAATAACGACATGTTCCATTCATAATCCCGATGCACACTCTATACCCCCTAGGTCCAAGACATGTACCTGCTCCCTGCATGGGGCAGCCCACATCCAAACCCAGGAGGTAGGCCCATTCATTCTGGGGTGGAGAGTAGCAGATATCCAAGATCCGGCCCATCCCGCGCCCTGCCGACAGGACAGGACACCCGAGTCCAAGCAGCCCCAGGGGGAGCGCACTGCCAGCCCCGCCCACGGCGAACCCGCAGGCCCCGAACCCCCCCACACCCCAGCACAACCCCTGACAGCCCATCCCCAGAATGTCCGCCAGGCAACCAGGGGGGGTAAGAGAAAAATAAATAAATAATATATATATATAAATAAATACATAAATAAATAAAATCGAAATTAACAAATCAAGACCCCGACACACACACCCCCGTCCCCAAATGTACTGTTGGTGAGTGTTGTTCTAAAGTGTAATTAAAAGGGAAAGAGAAGGAGCAAAGGCTGGCATTATACCAGTTTCCCCTCCACTCCAACTCTAACCCAGGCCCTTATTGTCTAAATGCATAATGTTGAGTGAGCACAGGAATGGGGGCGAGAGTGATGTCATCCCGCCACCCATAACCATGTGCTCACTCCTTCCCTATATGTGACTTTTATGAAGATGTTTATGAATGAATGTCTAAAGTGTATATAAAATTGAGTCCCAGGTGCTCTGTACAACAGAGATGTAGAACCATTGCAGCACACCCGAGACTCAAATTCCCTACATGTATTAATTTAAGATGAAGAGGGCGGAGGTACGTGGTGAGGGATGGGGAGAAAATATCTGCAGGAACAATGCTCCCACCAATGCCACCCACCAGGGCCGCCACGACCCCTGCGAACCGTAGTCAGCCCACAAGGACGACACTACCAAGAGCGCCCGCCCAACCGCCGACAGAGCCAGGAAGCACTGAGAACAGGCCCCAACCAGGGCCCGCTCACCGGCCAAGCATAGTCCAAGACCATCATCAAGGACATCCACTTGGTCCCCACCCCAGAAGAAATACTACACCCACCCTTCATATTAATAGCTTTCAGAACATATAACACATTAGACACCCAGGCTGGGTTTGCCCGCCCCCTCCCATTGGCCACCAGTCACACCCCCAGACACCCAACCCCCCAGCACATGAACCCCCAACCCACCAGCGAGCCGAGGGCCCCCGGCCAGAGCCGGGCACCAGAGCGCCAGCCAGCCCATAACCCGGCGACCCGCCCGCCAGAGCCCAAGACCCCCCGATCCCCACCAGGTCCAAGCCCGGGGATGACTCGCCCCCAGAGTCCCAAGCCCTCGGCACCCGCCCCGAAACCACCCCAGCACAGCCGGGTCACCGACCGGTGACCCATGACCGCCGCTACCGACCACCCGTGGGCCCGCATGCCGCCCCTAGCAGACATCCCCCAGAACCCCCCCGGTCCTCCCCAGGTCGAAGACAGGGTCCTCCCCGCCCAAGCAGCCCCAACCCCCCGGCGCCCCAAACCCCAACCCCCCCCCACCAGCCCCAATGCCCCACAAGGCCAGATCCCAGACCCCCCACCCTCACTACGTAACGGAGCCGATCAAAGAATGCCAAATAGATTGATCCGATGTGTCGGCAGATGCTGTTTCAAGACTAATATGATCTAACAGAAGATTTTTATACTGATTAATGCTAAGATTATTTTTATTTTTCCAATTTACGAGTATGGTTTTCTTTGCGATGCATAAGGCAGTGAAAAGCATATAGGATGTATTGAAAAGCATATAGGATGTATTGAAAAGCATATAGGATGTATTGATTGCTCATAGAGAATTAAGTGTATTCGTGCCAATTAGTACTGAAGCTGGGAATCCAGGTCTCACATCAGGAACAACCAAAGCAAGGGTTGCAACTGTTAATTCACTCCCAAGGAAGTCTTTTGGAAATGTCATTGGTACTTCGACATAACCCAAATATGGAACATGTTGACCTGCAGCCCCTTCAACATGAAGTAAATCATTTAATGAGTGAACTGGTTGACCTGAGAGATGCTCATTGAAGAAAGAAACTGGAATTGTAGTGACCTGAGAGCCGGTATCCAGAAGAAAGAGTTGTAGCCAGCAATGTTGACTTCTGTTGTACATCTGGATCCGATTAACCCCTTTGCTAAGTTAGTTTTGGTTTTTGTCTGCAACTTTGCACACTTTACAGACTCTCTCTTTGCGGGACAAAATTGGCCTAGCTCAGTTCCTGTTTGCCCCTCAACAGGAACTGGAACTAGTTTAAATGTGCTGAAGAAGAGGGATTTAGTCTCTGTCTCTTCTGTTTATCATAAAAAAAATTCCGCTTTGCACTAACCAATGCTGGATTGGGCTCATTATCACATTGAGGCCTAACATGGCCATCCTCCCCACAACGGAAACAAAACCCAGGTTTAGAGCTAGAAATGCTGAATTTTACACCTTGTGTTTTTAGCATTAGGCTTTGAAGTAGGTTTTTCAGCAAAAAAATGGAACAGATTTTACAGCAAAAGGTAGCTTGGTGCCAATTTGACCTGCGGTTAAAGCGGTGAGCTTCTGCTGTATCGCTGCCATCTGTTGTGAAAGCTGTTTAGTCATGTTGTTTAGAGCAATACACAGGTTAGTTTCCTGATCAGTACTGTATGTGCAAACTGGACCTGAGATGCAACCTTCTGTTTAGTGGGTCCCAAATGGTGCTTCATCCTTAGGGTTTTTTGCTGCTTCCCTGTCCTCTTCAGTTCTAAGTAACAACAAGAACTCAGCAAACGAAGGTGGGTTACTCTTTCTCTGTTTAAGTTGAAGTTCTGATATTAGGTTGTTGTCCCAACATCCTCTGCAAAATTGAGTCAACAGTCGTGCATCCATGTCCTTTTCCAAAACACCTCCTCTCTTTACTGCATGCTGCAGCACAACCTGCAAACGCTGCAAATAGACAGATGGCTTTTCTCCACTGTCCTGATAAGTATCCATGAATTTAACATACAACTCCTCTCCATCTTGAACAGTTCCAATCAAGTTGTTGCATGTATACGTCTGGCAACGAATCAGGCCTCAAATGTTTCACTATATCACAGGCGGGTGGAAGTAGACTATCACAAATTAGTCTGGTACATTGCAACTGTGACATAGAGGGATCTCGAAGAACTAAATCAACACTCGACCGCCATGTGTCATAGTCTTCTCATGACTCGGCCTGGGGGCTTTTCCAGAGAATGCTCTCAATCTTTGAGATGTATGCATATGCAGAGAGTTGTCCCCACTCCTGACAACATGCTTTACAGTAACCGTGTTTCCATCAAGGTTTCTAGGTGCGCATTTTGAAGTATCGCAGCAGAAAAGCTTAATGGAAACGGCAAAATCCGTATTTACTTTCTCAAGTTCGCCAAAAAGTTTATACGCTCGCTTGAGGTGGTTTTTGGGATGTTCGAAAATGAGCAGATGCGCACAGCGACAGATGGAAACACATTTGCCGACTCGTGCTGCCGAAGCGAACATTCACGTCACGTGACTGATCAGCTGTTTCCGCTCCGGACAACATGTAACATCGCTAAAACTAGTTTGTATGACAGAATAAATACAACTCGACCGATAGCAACACGTACCTGAAATATTCTCTCCATTTTGACGAGATGTGTGGCCAGGTTCTGTTTTCAACTGCTACTTCCTGTTTACTGTAGACATGCGCTGGACATGCGCAGTGCTGACGTCTGACGTAATGACGCTGACGTCTGACGTAATGACGCTGTGCGTGGCTTGGTAGATGCGCTTCAAGCCAGCAGATGGAAACACTTCTGCTTCGCATTA
>JBBPBX010000238.1:29614-59758 GCA_038048925.1 Garcialebias charrua
GCGTGGCTTGGTAGATGCGCTTCAAGCCAGCAGATGGAAACACTTCTGCTTCGCATTAATTTGTATTTACATATTTGCGAGATTTCAAAAATTAGCTCAAAAATCGAAATGAAAATGGATGGAAACACAGCTAATGTAACGTTGCACCTCAGGAGGACTAAGATCATCAGCAGGAATAGATGTAGACTGCTTCCCCTGGCCTTGCGTTTCAGTCCAGTGAAGACAGAAGAACTGGATGGAAGAGGAGCTGACTGTGGAAGGGATGACAGAGGAAAGGGGAGTTGAGTTGCAACATGAGCTAATGGCTGCTGCGCTTTATCTTGATCCACAAGTTGTTCCTCTTTTTTCTTCATTGGCACCACCGGACAGAACTCTGCAATAGACTTCTGTATCTGGGACATCGCTTCTGTGAGAACTTCAGCATAATTTTTTCCAGACATCTTAGTAATTTCCTGTAAATCTGCCAAATACTTATTTGTCTTTAAGCCACCAACGCTTAAGGCGTAAATCTCAACTTCCAATATGAAATTTAACACCCTCACTTGATGTAAATGTATATGGTAATATTGGAGATAAGCGTGCTAAAGATAACCAGAAACATATTCAACAACTAACATTTGATTAAATTCTGATTCATGTGAATCTATGGTAGTTTTCTGCATAATATCACCATACTGTTCAAGAAAATCAATGAGTTCATCAGCGGGGTTCTCTGGAGCTCCCTCGATCAATACTGTATTAGGGATTTTTAGATCAAGGGTTTCAAAATCTTCCATGATGGAAATAGAATGGGTGAATATGACCCAAGACTTGTTTGTGCAAATGTTTTCTATTAATTACTGATCAAACAGCTCCTGGCTAGCTCGCCAAAAATGTGGCACTACTTAATGTACCAAAGGACTAGATGAAAACAGAATTTATAAAAATACAAACTTGGTTTAAAATAAACAAATTTATCTTTGAATTTAGATAAAACTAATTACATGATATTCAGTAACAAAAAGATAATTGTTGACGATCCATTTGAAATTGAAGATGTTGTGATCTGTAAAGTGAGTGAAGTGAAGTTTCTGGGTGTCATCATTGATGACAAACTGACATGGAAACATCATGTAAATTCCATTAAAACAAAAATAGCTAGATCAATTGCAGTACTGTATAAAGTCAGGGATTTTTTAATTGATAAAGCTCTGTATATGTTGTATAACACAATCATTGTTCCACGTTTAATCTATTGTATTGAGGTTTGGGGAAAAGCGTGCAAAACAATTACAAAGCCTGTTTTTATTTTACAAAAGAGAGCTGTAAGAGTAATCACCAGAAAACATTTCAGTCACCCATCAAACACCTTGTTTCTTCAGCTAAATTTATTGAAATTCCAGGAATTGGTAGAATATAGTATTTTATCAGTTATGTATAGGGCTCATAATAACACATTACCTTTAAATATCCAAAGAAATTTTATAAAAAGACAAAGTTATTACAATCTCAAAGGGACAGAGATATTCATCAAACCACAATTCAGAACCAGCTTAAAGGGACGGTCTACCTCAATTCAGGGAGTTCGATTGTGGAATGTTCTGGAGAGTGATGTTAAAAATGCAAAATCAATGTATACATTTAAGAAAAAGGTCAAAAAGGACTTGCTCAAAAACTATATATGATGTAAGTGTGTTTGTGTATTACACTTATGTTGACTGATGATGTAGCTTAGTGTGTTGTGTATTACAGTTAGAAAAATTAAATAGAATTATTCATTTTTGTGATGTAGTTTGTGTATTACAGTTAGAAAAATTAAGTTGAATTATTCATTTTCTTAGTTTGTGTATTACAGTTAGAATGATGTAGTTTGTGTATTACAGTTAGAAAAATTAAGTAGAATTATTCATTTTGTGATGTAGTTTGTGTATTACAGCTAGATAAATTAAGTAGAATTATTCATTTTGTGATGTAGTTTGTGTATTACAGTTAGTAAAATTAAGTAGAATTATTCATTTTGTGATGTAGCTTGAAGGTTAACATTGGTTGAACAAACTGTGAAATAAGGGGCAGATATAATAAGATTTCATCTTCTTTCTGCTCCTTTCATTTTATCCTACTTGTATTCTTGTATCTGATGAAACTGTCTTGTATTGTTCTTTTAAAATGAATGAATAAACATCAAATCAAATCAAATCAAACCTCCCCAACCTGCCAGATTATCGTACCTTTCATGGTTTCTGATTATTCAGCCATCTTGTTCATGCCTGACGTTCACGCCTTGATCTTTGGATTTCAACCTCACGCTTCGTCATTAGGATTTACCGCTCTGCCTGCTCCTCGCCTGATTGTGTCTGCCCATCTGACCCTGATTTCAACTACCGGTACTTCCTCTGCCTACAGATTTCTGGCTTAAAGTTTGACCCTTTAGACTTGTTATTGGAACTCTGACTCCCTGTGTATGACCCCTGTCTGTATTTCTGGACCTGGTTCTTCAGTTCTCACCTCTGACCACACTCTCCTTGGCTCTGCCTTGCAGCTGCGCTTCAACGAGTGACGGTGACGTCATCCTGCCCATCTCCTTCAGGTGGCCCCCACCTCATGTCTGAGAAGGTGGCTCTCTGTGGAGGTTCTACACACGGGCCCACACGGGCCCACACGGGCCCGTGCCCGTGTATGATGGACCCTGGCCCGCCCTGTGGCCCGCCCTCCGAGCAGAAGCGGAACCAATGCTCATGGCACATACCGATACCCATAGATATATAGAACGTCTATGCCGATACCAGCCTTGTTTACGTATCGATCCAACCCATGATGCACGTTGGCTTCAAACTATGGAATGGATTTCCTGAACGGAGGCGTGTCTCATGAACCCAGAGTAACAAGACCCGCCTCACATTCAGGAAATCCAGTTCATAGTTTGCAGGCAGCTACAAGCGTGAGGGGCTGACTGAGTACTCTGTTGGGTTTGTTTTGGCATCGTTTTGAAAGAGCGGGTCGTTTGTTTATGGATTGTTTACATGGAGCTGGTCACAACTGGTTATGGATTGTTTACATGGAGCTGGTCACGTTATGGATTGTTTACATGGAGCTGGACGCTTGTTTCTGTCGCAAGATCGGACAACACTGGGGAGTTTAGCATCTTAGCTAGCAGCTAGCCGACTTTTCATCGTAACATGTGCGTTGTGTGGAAATATTTTACCCTCAACACCGCAAGATAGGGTTGCCAACCGTCCCTTGAAAAACGGAATCGTTCCGTATTTAGAAACAAAAGTATGCGTCCCTTATTGATCTAAAACGGGACGCACTTTGTCCCGTAATATCGTGAGAATCAAAACTATTCTGTCAACGTCAATGGAGTTGAAAAATAATGATGCGCTTTATGTCAATATTTTACGGTAAAGAAGCCGCTCTGCTCTGTGACCAATGAGCTGACAGCCTTTTACACACGTGATTGAAACTACAGAATCCGGCTCATCTCATTGGTCCAGTCTTGGCAGTTTAAGGAAGACATAGCAGCGACAGGGTTTGAAGAAGAAGGCAGCATTGTGGACGTGAGCGGCAAACATTCAGGGGATTTAAACAGTGAACATAGATCACCTTCGATCCTGACTACTCCCCCCAGGAAAAAAAAGAAACGGCTGCAAAAATACAGAGTCGAGTGGGAAAAGGAAGTCATGTGGGGCTGGAACGCGTGAATGATAATGGCTACAAAGCCAACTGTACTGTCTGCAAGCGTACTTTTTCTGTAGCCCACGGTGGACAGTGTGATGTGAAACAGCATGCTTCTGCAGTTGGACACATAAGAAACGTGAAAGACAACAAAACCAGGAGAACCCTTGACCAATAGCCTATATGCCACGGGCTTCCGTTCCAGCACCTCCGCAGTCATTACACAGACGGCGCACTTCCGGTTAGCGGGAAAGACACGAACATAAATGACTAAATACAATTAATAAAACATCGGCATACACACCAATAACAACTCTATACACATATAAAACCATATAAAATTATGGCGACGTTCCCCCTACGGATAGCCGCGATAAATGTTCGCCGAAACCCCCCCGCGGAACAGCTGTTCCCACCGGTGGGCGGACACAACGGTACTCACGTGTAGTGCCGGTAGCGCGCGGCCGCTTCCCGTTTCGGGTCGTTGTCATGGTTTGCTACTAGGAGCTAACGCTAGCAACAACGGAGGTGGATGGGAACCGGAAGTGGCGGGTAGGTGTTGCATTTTGCCGGAAGTACGTCACGCCCCCCCGTGGCATATAGGCTTGTTCTGCACCGGGCAACACCAGAGGCAGATATGGTATGTAAAAAAAAAAAAACTGCCATCAGTTCTGTCCAGAAGTGGTTTGACTTCTCAGAGGAAAACTGGCTCTTTCACCTTCAGCCCCTCTCTCTGGCATCTGGAAAAATATCCTTTGAGGAAGTGGAGAAGATCACTGAAAGTCTTCACCTGGTTGGCAGGTAAAAATTCAATAATTTCCAGTGTAGTGGTGAACCATGTTTAATTATTGATAGTTATAAACAAAAGTGTACAATTGACACGTACAAATAAATACATAATTGTGAATTTACTTTACACTATGCAAACATACAACCTTGTCCATCTTTAAAAAAACACAGTTCATATAGGTAAATTAATAAATACATTTCAAAATGTAGTTTAAATACAATGCTAAATTATAAATATAAACAATACACGTTTTTCCATTTATTTATCACTACATAACCTAGGCTATGTGTCACTAATGAACTTTAACACCTTTTGGCAGGCTAAACATGTCTATGGATGAGCTGTATGAGGAATGTGTGACTGCAAACAGCCTGATAGACCACCTCACCACCTCACCTCAGGAGAAAGAAAGGTGGCAGTCCCAGGGAACAGCAGAGAAGTGGATGCAAGTTCTTCAGGCAGCTGACCTCCCAACATCCAGCTGTTGTATCCTTTGTCCTCAGCATCCCATCTTCCACTGGGTAGGTGGAAAGGATTTTCTCTTTCATGAAAAGTAAGTGGACTGATGTGCGAAACAAATGTTCTACTGAACTAATTAGAAGTTTATGTTTATGTTTATTAAATTTGTTCATTTTTTTACAAAAGAAGCAATACAAGACAATCTCATAATGATAGTGTACAAAATGTAAAAAAATGAAAGGTAGCAGAAAGAAGAATAAATCTTATTATATCTGCTCCTTATCTCCAACAATCAGATTAAACAACAGTAGTCAAACCATGTAAACAATAATAATCTTCAACCAACTTTTTCCAACAATCAGGTTAAACAATAATATTCTTCAACCAACAGTACAAAATGACTAACTCTTTCTAATTTTCTAACTAATACTAATACAGTACAAATTGACTAACTCTTTCTAATTTTCTAACTAATACAATACACATTACGTTATTTCACATATATTTTTTTAACACATTTGTTTTGATCATTGTCAGTCTAAATTATGAAATGTCTTGCTCAGAGTTTTACTCTTTGGCACTGAAAAACAGAGCATTCCTTGCTGCAGCACGATCTCAGCAGAAATACAAATGGAAAAAATAGGTTGACTCCATAATGTAATGTTCCACTGTTTAGTTTACAAGTTTTTTATTTTTACTACAAGTGGAAAGCCATGGCCTTTGAGGCACAATGTGTTTATGTTTACAGATTTACTACAAACTTTATTTGCACGTTGCACTAAATGCACTATTACAGAATGTTCGTATTGATTTTTTGTTATTTAATACTGTTTTAAGTTATTAAGCAGGACAGAGGTCTGTTTAAGAAAGATACATAATTTTCAAAAGATATGTTTGTTTCTGGCAATTCTATTTGCACTAAAAATAAATGGTTAATTGTGTAATAATTTGTTTATACATATTTTTATAATTCAAAAACACGTATCCAAATGAATTCAGGTTGATTTCAAAGTGAGGAGGGGCAGGCAGGGTGTTTGTGTGTGTGTGTGTGTGGGGGGGGGGGTTAAATGGGGTGACCAGCCCTGCCGAGAGGTGTCCCTTATTTATTTATCAAGGAGTTGGCAACCCTACCGCAAGACAACAACGTTCAATGTTTGCAGAGCTATATAAACACATCTGCGTCACATTAAACCGCGGTCAAGTTAGTTTTACGCCGGACATTCCATCTATCTCAGGGCTTCAGCCAGCGGTGTGTTTTTCTTTTTCATCCCGGGTTGGGCGCTCTGATTACGGCAGCTGTTTCAGCTTCCGCCTGGGAGCTCCGTGGCTTCGCATCATATCATAATACAGCTACAATATAAAGCATGTAAAACACTAAAAACAGGAACATGTCTGTGTTGGTTTATGCCAAGAACTTAGCAGATGTAAAGCTATTTAATATTTAATTTATTTATTCATTCATTTAAAAGAGACAAAATAAAACATTCATCAAAAATAAAACATTGAATGAAAAGAGTGCAGAAAGAAGAAAAAAATCTTATATCACCCCATTATTTAAAAGAATATATAAAATAACTTTAAACAAACAATCACTTAACTCCATATCTGTAAAATTAACTGAATTATAACCATTTTTGAGTTTGGCTTATTTCAATTGCCTGCTGCAGCCATCTTCAATTCAAATATATCCAAAAGTTAATCAGCAGTAAAGAAACATCCGTTTATTATTTCTTGAAAGATTTTTCAAAATCTGTCCAGAGGGTCATGAGATATTTTGCTAACAGACCAACACCATGGATGTACTTTAAAAGTCAACCAGTCGTAGAGAGCCATTCAGTGATTATTTCTTGAAAGTTTAATCAAAATCTGTTCAGTTGTTCATAAGATATTTTGCTAACAGACAGATGCAGAATACAAACATAATTTGATGATACGATTTTGTATTAATCAAAATCGCAGAATACAGTTGCTGTGATAGTAGGGCAGCCACTGTTGTTACCTGTATATAATTTTGGACTGAGAAACTGAACCAAGACTTCACCTAACAGTTAAGTAAGATTTCGAATCTGTCTTTGTTGAAGTTCATCTCGGAGAAAAAGACAGATTCGAAATCTTACTTGACTCTTATTTTTTTAAAGCAGTGATTAACCATTGTAACCAAAGAAAATAGTTTAAAAAATCAAATGAGAAAAATATAAATCATTTTACACAGTATTTGTATTGACTGAATAAAATATATTAATAAGCAAATAAAATGATAATGAAAATAACTGTTAGGTGAAGTCTTGGTTCAGTTTCTCAGTCCAAAAGTATATACAGGTAACAACGTTCATCTGATGAACGTGCCCCTCTGACAAAACCTCTGGCCCCAGCTTGGCCCCACCAGTACAACTGGTCTAGAACCGCCACTGGTGGCTCTCACTCCACCTGCCTGTGAAGACATGTCTTAGTCGTTTGATTCAGACTCCTCCTGCAGCTGCAAAACCAATAAAACTGTTTTCTTGTTTTTACACTGTTGTTGTCTGGCTGAATTCTCAATAAAAAAAACCTGGGGCCTCATGTATCAACCGTGCGTGCGCACAAAAACCTTGCGTACGGCACCATCCATGCAAAACCCCGTATGTATCAAAACTGAACTGAACGTGAATATGTGCGCATCCAAGTACATTTCCACGCCAGCTCCCGAGCAGGCGTACGCACGTTTTTGTGGTTCTTGTTCCTTTGGCGACACTTACAGGTGATTCAGAGAAACTGAAGCCCCACAATCTGTGGTTGACTTTAAGAGCGGCTTGAAGACCTTTCTATTCAACCGAGCTTACACTACCTCCTCATGATTCTACTTTTGATCATAGCTGATACTGTTGTTGATTTTAATTGTTTTATTATTTGTTTTATTGACATTCAATTATGTTGCACCTTGTAGCACTTTGAGATTTTCATTAATGAAAAGTGCGTTATAAATTGAATTCATTATTATTATTATTATTATTATTATTATTATTATTATTATTATTATTATTATTATTATTATTATTATTATTATTATTATTATTATTATTATTAACTGTTCATGATGTGAAAATGATTAATATTCCCACCAAACACACATGATAACAATTATTACATCCACATGGACGCAAATAAAGGACGCGCAAAGTTGTGCAACAAATACATTTAACAGGAACGGATTCAGCCTTACTGGAGATAAATAGTGTAACACGCAGAGCATTTATTTATAAACAGATATAATTTTCTGATCTATGATATGGCTTATCAGCCGTTTTCAGGAATAATCCTTTTTCATTTTGGCACTGCGCTCTGGAGCACAACGCAGGAACCGTGCACAACGCGTGCAGAAGCAGCGATCAAACTGTTCCTGAGCTTTCCAGAGGGAGCTGGCAGGTCGATCGGGACTGTGCCAGTCCAGTCCACACAAAGCCGGATCATGTCCAATAGAATGGTCTCATCCATATGATTCCAAAGGCTGAGTGGTCGCGGTTTGGAGCGCGCGCACCCTCGCCGGTGTTACACGGCAGTGGAGGTGTTTAATAATCTGCGTTTATTGTAGATTTCTCCAGAATGACACGTGAAAGTACACCATATATAACTTGTAGGAGAGTGAAAGCTTCACAGACAAACAGATGCGCACAAGGCTGCGGCGCGCGCAGCGTTTGGAGACTCCAACATCACGTCATGTCATGAAAACTCTCCACTGAGACGCAGAGACTCGTTTCTTCATATCAGCTATTAAATAAACAAAGATCTATGTTCTACCAAACATCCAAGTTCCTCTGTGTTTACAGTAATTATGGTAATAAACTCGTGCGCAAAGTTAATATTTTCACTCAGAATGAATGGATAAGCCGGTTGCGCACCAAAGCAGGGTGCGCGCACACACAAATACCGACACACAATCACTCGTTCTCTGCGTGATAAACACATTTTATTACTATTCTTACTTAGGATTTATTTCCCCACCCATATTATATTAAATTCATTATTTTCCTGAATCTAGAAATAATTTCTGATCGCGCAGGGATCAAACAAACATGTCCTTCACACATGCAGGAAGTAATTTGCATCTGTTTAACATATGTAAATGAAGGCGTGTCAGGGGAGGTGTCTCACGTGCGCTCATTTCCACGTTAATTGTGATGTACAAAAGCAATGTGCGTGGATACCGGCGTATGCACAGTTTGATACATCTGGATTTTTTTGTGCGTACGCAGATTTCTGGATTTGACCGTGCGGCACTTTTCAGTAAGAAATCCACGCAAGTCTTTGTACATGAGGCCCCCTGTGTCTGACGTGTCTCTATTTAAGACTTTGTTAACCATTGTAAGATAATATAATTAAAAAAACAAGTATAATAGGAAACTGAAAAGTATTCACTATCTTATAGCTGGTTTTTAAAATAACGTATATCTGTGAGAATCTGTTTTGTGTTATTCAGATTTTAAGATCCTTGTGTTTTTAGTTCTGTTGATGTCATCTGTTCATAGTGTGTGTGTGTGTGTGTGTGTGGGGGGGTATTTATTATTTTTTCCCCCATGTAGTCAGCTCCAGCTCCTGCCTCTCTCACCTGCTCCTTGTTGTCTTTCCCCGGGTTTTCATCATTATCTGTCTTTACTTTATCTTTAGTTCTGTCAGTGTGTTTCCTCCCTGTCCGTGGATTGTGCTTCTCACATCCATTTGTGTTCAGCTCCTCCATGTTTTCACGTGCTCTGGATTTTTCTGTAAGTGTTTTGCTCCATGTCAGTCCTTTTGTTTTTGTTGAATACTGTAAATTAGATCCTTTTATTTAAGTTTTCCTGAATTCTGTATCTGCACTTGGGTTCAGCACTTTGCTGAACATTTATTAACCTTTATTTAACCAGGTAAATCCCAATGAGGTCACAGATGTCTTTAGCAAGGGAGGCCTGGGCCTGAAGGCAGCCTAACACATGACATTTTTGTGTAACTATTCTTTGTTCGAGCTGTTGAAAGAGATGCAGCTACTTCAAGTCTTGTTGAGTTTCATCAGGCAAAGTTGGATTATTTATTCTGTGATGACAATAAAAAATAGTTTTTTTTTAATAACTCGTGCTGCATGTACAAGGAAATGTCTTTTTTTCACAATACTGAACACAGTGCTGGCAAAATACTTCAAGTCTTGTTGAGTTTCATCAGGCAAAGTTGGATTATTTATTCTGTGATGACAATAAAAATAGTTTTTTTTTTTTTAATAACTCGTGCTGCATGTACAAGGAAATGTCTTTTTTTCACACTACTGAACACAGTGCTGGCAAAATGCCATTTGTTGCCAAATTACGGTAACTTTATGTTGGAAATCAGCATCATGATTAAAGCATTATTTTCATCAAAACCATAATAAAACTACATATTGTGCTCTGCAATAAATGTCTAAATTGCTGCCATTTTGCAAAAATCATTATTAAAGTAAAAAATAAGTCACAAAGAACCTTTTAGAGCAACGATCCCCTTGAATTTGGTTTCTGCAGTTTATTTTCTTCTGGGTTTTTTTTTTTTGTCATTCTTTGGCAGCTCTTCACTTTATTCCTGCACTGTAATTGGTTAAATATTGTGGGTGATCACAGTACATATATGGCATAAAATGTTTAATAAGTCTGCATATTAAAACAAATCTTACTTGTTCATTGAAATGGATTCCACTGATAGTGTTGCAGTCATGTTAGCTGTTTAATGTTGAGACTTTGTTTAGTTAATGTTTAACAAACTGTCTTTAAACCATAAGTCAGAAACTCCCCATAAGTCAGTCAGGGTTGAAGGAACCATTCAAACTAAATGTGAGACATCTTTACAAACAGAACAAAAAAGTTTAGAAGACTTTTATTTTGAAAAAACAAGAGCCCATGACCAACATAGATATGTGGAAAGCGGGAAGGTGAGAGGTGATTGCTGCAGGTGTGACAGTGTGGAGCTGCAATGAGCTGTTGCTGAGAAGTTAGAGGAAAAAACTGTGCGTGAGTATGATAAAGCTTGGGTAAGTTAATATTTATATGATTTAAAATAAAATGATTTAGAGAGATTTAATTAAATGTAGTATAAAATAAATAAATAAAAAACGAAATAATTAAATGTAATATTGTTTAAAAGTCGTTAGTATTATTAAATACTATTAACTGATTTTTTCTCATCGAACAAGCTGGAAGAAGAAACTTTGCAAAGTCTGGAATTGTTTGTAGACGAGTGTTACGAAAGTGTTGTCATGGGAAAATCTAATGCTACTTCCGGTGCCGCTGCTAGCACCCCGAATGCTAAAAGGCACAGACACGGTAGTTTAGATAGCGCTTCTTCACCGTCTACTGATAGTTCGGGCTTTAAAGAGATCCTGGAGTCGATTGACGGTAAATTAACTAGCTTGGACGCTCGTTTAGCACTGGTGGAATTGCTACACAAGGAATTCCAAGACTTGAAAATTTCTTTGGAGTTCAGCCAGCAACAAGTAGCATCGCTCGCTAGTGAAAACCAGCAGCTGAGGGGAACGGTTAAAACGCTCACCGAAGAGGTATCACAGCTATCCGGTGATAATAGAAAATTTAAAGAATCTATACTGGAGATACAATCCCGGAGCATGCGGGAAAACATGGTCTTCTCTGGAATCTCAGAGAAAACAGATGAAGACGTCGAAACCTCGGTTCGGGCCTTCATGCAGACTCAGCTGAAGTTGACGAGTGATGTGGTTAATTCCATCACTTTTCACAGAGTTCACCGCCTCGGAGGTAAGAAAGCTGGGGACACTAGGCCGCGGCCGATTGTAGCCAGATTTGAACACTATAAACAAAAAATGCAGGTAAAAAGCCGAGGTAGGGAACTACGTGACACCAATTTCAGTATGAATGATCAATTCCCTGCAGAGATTTTAAGCAGAAGGCGCGTTCTGTTCCCGATTAGGAAACAAAATTTAAATGAAGGTAGAAGAGCTGCAATCTCGGTGGACAAACTGTACATCAATGGTCAGCTGTTCAGAGACCCAGAGATTACTCCATGGCTATATTAGTCATCATTAAGGTAAGAATGATTTTCAGTTACTATTAATAATTAATATTATTAGCTAGATATCATTATTACTTACCAAATAAATGTAAAAAAATTTCAGCACAGCTCGATTGGTGGGTTACACAGACTGGTGGTACACGGTGGCATGGCAATTAATGTGGTAGGAGGGTTCTTTTTTTATTTTTTCTTCTATCTGTCATCTTCTAGTGTTCAGTATGATTTCACTTTCTTTTCTTGTCTGTATTTTTCTAACTCAACATTTGTTAATACACAAGCACAAGGACTTATATACACTCGTATCTGCTTACACAAATACATGATAAAGGTACACATCACTGATTTATCGTTAAAAACAACACTTAGAATATTACTTAATGATATATAGTCAAACATCAAGGATTATGTGTTTACCTGGGTGTTTTATTATCTTCTATATCTGTGATAATGGTTGTGGTTTATCTATATTTTCACAGACACAAGTATGGGCACTTTAAGATTTGTCACATGGAATATTAATGGAGCCGGTAGCCAAGATAAAAAATATAGAATTTTTAACAAGATTAAAAGATTAAAGGCAGATGTTGTATTACTCCAAGAAATTCATAAATTGGCCTCAACTGTGGTTGAGCTAAAATCTTCAGAGTTTCCTAATGTATTCTCAGCCTGTTATAATTCAAGACAAAGAGGGGTGGCAATTTTAATACATAAAAATGTTGACTTCACAGTATTAGATCAATTTATAGATCCGAACGGTAGATATATAATATTAAAGTTATCTATATTTAGACAAAATTATTGTATTGTTAGCATATATGGACCGAATGTAGACGACGCTGCTTTTTTTCATGATTTTTTTTCCAATCTATCAAATCACATGGATTCCTCACTGGTGATGGGAGGTGATCTCAACTTTGGTTTAGATGACAAGATAGACAGACTGAATGCAGCGGGAACTCAACGCAGTTGGCAATCTATAAATATAGTTAAACAGTATATGAACGATTATGGACTTTGCGATGCATGGCGTTCTTTTCACCCTGATAGCAAAGAATATTCTTTCTTTTCACATGTGCATCACTCATATTCTCGTTTAGATTATTTTATAGTAAGCAATTCATTGATGGCAAACATTTCAGACACTGAGATACACCCTATTGCTATCAGCGATCATGCACCAGTTACTGTAAATATAGATTATAAAAGAATAACAACAAAAAATACAAGTTGGAGATTAAATACATCACTACTTCAAGAAGAAGAATTTTTGCAATATTTTAAAAAAGAATGGGCATCGTATTTAGAGTTTAATGGCCCTCATGCACGAAAATGTTCGTATTTTTATCCTAAATTTCTCCTACTTTTGTTCGTACGAAGCGTTCGTACGAACATGCCACGTCAGATTCAACAAAGTCTTCTATCATGAGGAAACGTGTGTAAATGCAGTGCGTAAATTTAATGAATCCCACCTGTCCTAAACAGCTGCGCGTGCACGCGTGAAGGTTATTTACATAATTCCCACCCCTCAAAACACCATATAAGGCCACGCTTCCTGCCTTCTGACAGCAGGAAGTGTCCATTCATTCAAACTCATGAAGTAAAAGGAGGAACTTCACGCGTTCGGAGATCTGCTCTCAGTCGCGCTGTGGCTACCCCCCCCCCCCCCCCGCAGGTGTCGGATGGTCAAATATTTTTAATGTTAGTGTAAACAACTGTGTAGTTTCACTTATTCAGAAGAGCCGTGGCGCACCGCTGCCCCCCACCCCCCCGCAAGTGTCGGATGGTCAAATATCTCTAATTTTAGTGTACTGTGTTACATTATAGTTTCACTTATTCAGAAGAGCGCACCGCTACCCCCCCCGCAAGTGTCGGATGTGTATTTGAACAGAAGCATTTTAAGATGTCTCTAAACTACAGTTAACTTCATATTAATATTGTAGTGCATATGTTGTGTGTCCCGTGGGTCGTACAGTATCAGAAATCAAGAATAAATGGTCTGATCTGAAAATGGCTTCAAACAAACGTCTCGCCGCAGCACGGACAGGAGGAGATCAGTCTGCGAGATGGATGGACAATACTGTAAATGCCACGCTGCAAGACGCGTGCCAACATGTTTTGCAGCACAAATGATGCGCGCACCTCCTGATCATCGCGCACCTCCTGATCATCGCGCACCTCCTGATCATCGCGCACCTCCTGGTCATCGCGCACCTCCTGGTCAGGGCGCACCTCCTGGTCAGGGCGCACCTCCTGGTCAGCGCGCAACCACATTCTGCAGGTTATATTTCGAATCAGATATAATAATCAATTGCTCCGATGGTGTTTGGCACAAGATCAGTCTTAATTCGTACTTGTTCTGCGGCGGTGTATGGGAATTTTATGTACCTGGGTGTTAATATGAGGAGCGGCTTTGATGACCAAGGGGAGCGCACGACTCACTGAAGCCTGCGCGACACACCAGACAAATTAAACTTAAAATTATAATTCTAATTCAAACAGAATAACCTATTGTCAAGAATAATTATGGTGCGTGATTTTTTTAAACCCAAAATATTTTCTAAATAACGAAATATGAAGTTATTAGTGGAGAAATTCCGTCTGGATGACAGCGGACTGACGCTCCTAAAATATACGACAGGTCCGGACCACTCGTAAATTTTGTTCGTATCTGAATAAATTCGTAGGATACGAAAACATTGTTGGATGCCACAAATGATCCTAAATCACTCGTACGCACAGTATAAGAACAAATCTGTGCGTACGAACGGTTCGTGCATGAGGGCCATTGACTTGCCAGGAACTTCAGCATGTACACTTTGGGAGGCTGGGAAAACAGTCATGAGAGGTAAAATAATATCCTATTCAACAAATAAAAAGAAAAAAGAAAATAAACGTATTGAGGAATTAGAGAAATCCATTAAACTATTAGAAGGTCTACAAGGAGAGGAAACACAGCAAAAGCTACGCAAATTAAAATTAGAACTAAATGAATATATTGATAAGAAAAATAAATTCTTGATACAAAGACTTAGATTAGATAATTTTGAGTACGGTAATAAATCAGGTAGCTTTTTAGCTAATCAACTCAAATTAAACAAAGAAAAAACATCTATTTATGGTATTAAAGATAAAGATGGAAATATAATTCATGATGAGGGAAAAGTAAACAATATTTTTAAAGATTTCTATAAAACTCTTTACACTCCACAAATAAATCCATCTAATAAGGATATTAATGAATTCTTGGAGAAAGTAACACTTCCTAAACTAGATATTAGTCAATCATCAAAACTAGACTCACCATTAACATCAGATGAGCTCCATGATGCAATTAAAAGCATGCCTAATAAGAAATCTCCAGGTCCTGATGGATATCCAGTAGAATTCTATAAAAAGTTCTGGGATATACTGGAACCGATATTTTATAGAGTGCTATTTGAGTCCGAAGAAAATGGTAGGCTACCAACACATATGAATTCAGCCAACATTAGTCTCTTATTAAAACCAGGCAAAGACCCAGTATTACCTACCAGTTATCGTCCAATCTCTCTTATTAATGTTGATGTTAAAATAATTTGTAAAGTCTTATCTAAAAGACTAGAGAAGATAACTCCTGTTATTATACATCCAGACCAAACCGGATTCATAAAAGGAAGACACTCAAACTCAAATACACGCAGATTATATAATATAATAGAGTATTCATATTTGAAAAATATTGAAACAGCTATTTTTTCATTAGATGCAGAAAAAGCATTTGATAGAGTTAATTGGAATTTCTTATTTGCTACCTTAAATAAATTTGGATTTGGGAATTACTTCATTAATTGGTTAAAAATATTATATAGTTCACCAACAGCGTGCGTCAGGACAAATAATCAATTATCTTCAAGCTTCTGTTTACAGAGGGGAACCAGGCAAGGTTGCCCACTTTCACCAGCATTATTTGCTATTTTTATTGAACCTTTAGCAGCAGCAATAAGGCAAAGTGCTGATCAGGTTCAGGTTCAGGTTACTTTATTTATACCCAAGGGTAAATGTGGTTTGCAGTGGTACAAAGCATACATCCATCCATGCGCACACACAAATAAAAACAGTAAAAACATTTAGTAAAACACTTAAAAGAAACCATAAACAGATAATGTTGCACATAACAGTGTTAAGGCTCCCCAAATCATATGTAAAATGAAAAATAAAAACATTTAACCACTAAAAGCTTCAACGTTATTTCAGTTTGTTCATTTCAGTAACAGCAGTGGGAACAAAGCTATTTTTAAAACGTGTTGTCCTACATTTAGGGACTAAAAACCTCCGACCAGAGGGAAGAAGCTGAAACTCTCCGTACAGTGGATGAAGGACATCTTTTAAAACAGAAGAAGCTATCCTCTGTACCTGACTAACGTACATGGATGTAACTGAGGTTTGGGTTCCTCCGGTCAGTTTAGATGACAGCTTAACAATCTGCTGAAGGGAATTCTTTCCTCTCAGTGTAGTGTGACCAAACCATGACACCAAAGAAAAGGATAAAACAGATTCAATAAAAGCACGGTAAAACATGGTCATTATGGTTCGGTCAATATTAAAATGGTTGAGTTTCCTTAGACAATAAAGGCGCTGGTGGGCCTTTTTGCACACCTTGTCAAAATTGGTTTCAAAGTTTAATTTATCGTCTATGATTGTCCCGAGATATTTGTAAGACTGCACTGTCTCAATTGCTTGACCTTTAATTAAAGTGACTCCGTGCTGGTGAGGTTTCTTCCTAAAATCAATGATCATGTCTTTTGTCTTATCTGTGTTTAGTTTGAGGAAAGAGTCCTCGCACCATTGAACAAAATCATCAGTCACCTGCCCATGGCTACTTTCATTTCCTTTAAGCAGACTGACAATAACAGAATCATCTGCATACTTTATAATGTACCTGCTCTCATGTCTGCTCCGACACATGTTGGTGTATAGAATAAAAAGCAGGGGTGACAGTACACATCCCTGGGGTGACCCGGTGGAAGAGGACTTAGATTCAGAGAGACAATTATTCACCCTTACTCTCTGTGTCCTGTTACTTAAAAAATCCAAGATCCAGCCCATCAAATTGTTACTCAGAGGAAACTGTTCAACAAGCCGTTCAGTTAATATGTGAGGTTGGATTGTATCAAAAGCTGAGGAAAAATCTACAAATAAAAGTCTGACATGGGTCGCATTTAAATCTAAGTGTTTAAAAAGCATATTAAACAGGGTGAGTGTTGCGTCCTCTACGCCTCTATGAGGCCTGTAAGCAAACTGCATGGGATCTAAAAGATGTTCAGTCTGCTTTAGAATCTCACCTCTGATTAATCTTTCAAAGATTTTCATCAGAACTGAGGTCAAAGCTACTGGTCTAAAATCACCAACAGTTTTCGGACTGTTGGATTTAGGGACAGGAACCACTACAGCATCTTTCCAGATGATGGGAACATGTTGTGTTTCCAGAGACTTATTATAAATATACTGAAAAATGGAACTCAGCTCATTGGCACAGAATTTTACAGAACGGCCACATACATTATCTGGTCCGTGACTTTTGTTCACTTTCACACACTGAAAAGCGTGTTTCACATCTTGGAGGCTGATGTTAGAGTGCTGTGTGTCTTTAAGATCATGAACTAGTTTCTGGATTTCACTGCTAAAATCACAGGTATCAAAACGACAATAAAATGAATTTAAAGCATTTGCAAGTTTAAAATCTGAATCAAAACCATCTATAGTGACACGGGTTTTATGTGGCTTCTGAAGGCCTGCAATAGTCTTCATACTAGCCCATGCTGAGCCAAGTTGATTTGTGGCCATTTTATTCTCCAATTCGTCTTTGTACTTTTGTTTTGCTTTTGAAATTTCTACCTTCACTTCTTTTCTGGCTAAATGCTGGTCAAAGACTGTTCCCTGTTTAAAAGCAATTGATTTTTTATACAAACTGGACTTAACTGATTTAGTAACCCATGGTCTGTTATTAGGATATATTTTTACACGCTTCGCTGGGATAATCATATCTCTGCAAAACGTGATATAAGAACATGTGACATCCACTAATGAGTCTAAATCATCACCACAAGATTGTTTAAAAAGATCCCAGTCCGTACACCGAAAACATTCCTGCAGTGAGAGAACTGATTCCTCTGTCCAGACTTTTATGTCCTTGATCTCAGGTTTTTCTCTCTTCAGAACAGTTTTGTAGATGGGCAGCAGATGAACACAGTTGTGGTCAGCAGAGCCCAGTGGAGGGAGTTGGACAGACTTAAAAGCATCCTTCACTGAGCCATAACATAAATCCAGTGTCTTATCACCTCTTGTTGTGCAGGAAACATACTGATAAAAATTTCTCAGTGTTTTCTTAAGAGAAACGTGATTAAAATCACCTAAGACAAAGTTAGGTGCATCTGGGGAGATGGACTGCTGCTTCTGCACGACATCAAAAATTGTGCTGGAGGCAGAGGTGGGGTCTGCCTTTGGATGAATGTACACAATTGTGATGAAAATTTGGGGGAACTCACGGGGCAGATAAAAGGGCCGTAGTGACACTGATAGAAGTTCAACGTGAGGCGTGCAAATCCGCTCTCTTATCGTCACTGAAGTACAGTAGCGTCTGCTCACATACAGACACACACCCCCGCCCTGAGTTTTCCCCGTTACCTCTGCCTGCCGGTCCAGTCGAAGTGGAGCCCCAAATCCATCTATGGACAGATCCGAGTCCAAGTCTTGCTCTGTGAGCCACGTTTCACTGAAAGCCATGACGCAGCAGTTCTTAAAATCCTTCTTGTAGCGAACGCAGCTTTCAAGTTCATCAAGTTTGTTCCTGAGGGACCGCACATTTGCCAAGATGAAAGAAGGAAGAGGGATCCGATCAGCGCGTTGTCTCTTCAGCCGCAGTCTGAGCCCTGCACGTCTTCCCCGCTTCCTTTTACCGGCACCTTTATTACTCCTTGCTCTGTTCAAATCGCTCCGAATGAGATCCGGCGGTATTTGTGGGTCGAGGTCTGACACCTGAGCTAATGTGGCAACATTTAGCTGTAAAAGGGTGTCTCTGGAGTACTGGATCCTGACATTCCAAACAATCCCGGTAGATTCACCGGCACACAGGTGATTCATCAGCTGATTAACGAAGAACCACAGCCCGAAAAATGACAGAAAATCCATCCTTGTCTGTAAAAACTGGGGCCTTGACACTCAAAAAAAAATCCTGATTTAAACGTATGATTAACACAAAATTAATCAAACAAAACGACACGTCACCTCACACATTCCAACCCGCTGCTGGTCGCTGCGTGCGCATGCGCCCTCTCCACTATCAAAGTCAAAGATATTAAAGGCATAAAGGGTAGAAACATAGAACATAAAATTAGTCTTTATGCTGACGATGTTTTGCTTTTTCTTGAGAACTCAGGAAACTCAATATCTAATGTTATCAAATTAATAAACTCGTTTTCAAAAGTTTCTGATTATTCTATAAACTGGACAAAGTCTACAGTTCTTCCAATAAATTGCGTGTTTAATAATTCTCTTAATGAAAAACTACAATCAGGTAACATTAAATATTTAGGTGTTAATATCTCTCCTAAATTGGAAGATTTAATAAAATTAAATCATATCCCACTATTAAAGAAAATTGAAGACGATCTTACTAGATGGAGATCTCTACCCATATCACTTATGGGAAGAGTTGCCTCAGTAAAAATGATGGTGCTGCCGAGAATAAATTATTTATTTACAATGATTCCAAATAAACCTTCAACTGAATGGTTTAAGTCACTAGACTCCTCTATATCTAAATTCCTTTGGAAAAATAAAACTCCACGTATTAGTTTAAAAACATTACAGAAATCTAAAGATACCGGAGGATTAGAACTTCCAAACTTTTATTACTATTATTTAGCCAACAGGTTAAAATATATATCAAAGTGGTTAAAACCGAATGCACTAGATCACATATGTCAAAGTGGCGGCCCACGGGCCAGATCCGGCCCATGAAGCAATTATTTATGGCCCTTTGGATGATATTTAATAACTATTAGATCTGGCCCGCAAGCCACAGCCGCCCGCTGGTGTTTTGTACACGGCACGGAGTCGATCAAACTATGGAATGGATTTTCGGAACGGAGTCGTGTCTCATGAACCCAGAGTAATGAGATCCGCCTCAAATTCAGGAAATCCATTCCATAGTTTGCAGCCAGCAGCTCCAACGTGCAGACTCGGTGAGTAACATTTTAGCTAACAGTTAGCCAACTGTTCATCGTAACATGTCCGCTGTGTGGATGTATTTTACACTAAATACCATAAGACAGCAACGTGCAATGCCTGCAGAGTCATAGCGCCACTTTAAACCGCGCTCAAGTTAGTTCAGCGGGATGACACTCTCGCTGAAACAGCAGCAGGACCCAGCCGCGCGTCCCGGTCTCGGATCATTCAGCCTGTCCCTCATTCGAGCTCCATGTCTTCAGCTGTGTTTTTTTTCTTGTTCAACCGCGTCTACTCCGACCTGATAATCTCGTAGGAGCGACAATACTCCCAGACTGAACAATAAAAACACACAGCTGAAGCTTGGAGCTCAACAGAGAAGTTGCTGAACTTCATCATAATTAATGACCAACAGCTATCAGCTGTAGAAAATGAAGGATTTCACAGCTTCATACTTGCAGCCAACAGTAAACAATCATAAAAAAGTACAGTATATTAATAAAAAGTCACAAGACAGCTGTATGCCTAATCATTCAACCTTTATTTAGGCAGGTAGCTCGTGCAGTCACTTCAGCTTGCACAAGTGGCTTCATTATTCATCAGCAGTCAGAGCAGAGATCAACTTTCAGCTACATTTGCACCCCTCCTCTAAAATGGCTAAACGTAAGGTGGACACAGAGAACAGGGGTTTCAAGCCAGGTGGGAGGCAGACTACATGTTCATGGAATCAATCCTGAGGACTTCCTCAGCTCAGAGCCTAACCCCAAACATTGATGAACTTGTACAAAAGATGAGGCACCTCCAAGTATCAGCCTCAGATAAGTGAGCATCACAGAGCTGTAACAAATTTTCAGTTTTTAATTCAGTTAAATTTTTACATTTGTTTCTACAAGACGTGATTTTTCTTTGAAGGAAGTATTGTTTTGGCTGTGTGCCATAGATTTATGTATTTTATTTTATTTATTTATATTTACTTTTCAGTTGAATGGACTCGGGACAGAGCCATGAGAAAGAATACAACTGATTTGATTTATTTTCTTATTTTCCTATTTGAAAGTGGTGATCAGAAGGATCATAGAGCTGCACAATAATGCATTTTCAGTTTATAATGCATGCACTTTTATTTATGCATTTATCTTGATATTAAGAAACATATATATATATATATATATATATATATTCATTCATTCAACCTTTATTTAGTCAGGTAAATCTTTTGAACCTCATGGGCTCATTTACGAAAGCGACCTGCTAAAACTAAAGAACAATGAACAGCAGTGGTAGAATTTCCTTAAACAATAAACAATAAACAAACAAACAATAAACAATAGAAAACAAAAGAGAGAAAAAAAAGTTTTTTTTTTTTTTAACAAAGTATCAAAAAACTAGCAAAACATTATAAGGTAGACGTATAAAATCAAAGACAGGAACAAATCTAATATAATATATATATATATATATATTTTTTTTTAAAGCAATTTAAGTTTTTGCTGTTTGCCTGTTAAAGAATGTTTTCACTTGAAATTACTGACAGATCCATAAGAAAATATTGTTTTATTAATTTAATCCTTAAATCTAAAAAAGCTAAGTCTGGTCCTCTGGACATTCAAAAAATAAAACAAAACAAAGCAACAAAAAAAATGTAGAAACGTTTCGTCTTTCGTCCGAAAGACTTCCTCAGTCTGAGTTGCTGTATTCAGCTCAGTCTTATAAATAGCACCCTCTCACAGTGTTGCACAACCAGTTGGCTGATGACAGCCTGAAACCAGTTGCTCACATGATCAAGGAGGGCCATCAGCCTAACAATGGATCATTAGCACCCTGATGGTTGTTTGCTATTCACAGAGGGCTGAGTGATACTAGCAATCACAGCATTGTAAGAGGGAGACAGTTGAACCCGGAGGCCTCCACACCTGTTTAATGATGGACGGTTTCATTGGACGGTCATCAGCCAACTGGTTGTGCAACACTGTGAGAGGGTGCTATTTATAAGACTGAGCTGAATACAGCAACTAAGACTGAGGAAGTCTTTCGGACGAAAGACGAAACGTTTCTACATTTTTTTTGTTGCTTTGTTTTGTTTTGTTTTTTGAATGTCCAGAGGACCAGACTTAGCTTTTTTAGATTTTTCTACCTGGATTATTGAGCATGCATCAGAGTATTAATCCTTAAATAATAGACAGTCTGTTAGGTCTTGGTTCAATAGGCTATGTGAAATCATTTCAATATGAACATTGAACCAGTCCGGCCCTTGGCTTGTAGCAATTTTTTTTTTTTTTGGCCCTTGGTGTATTTGACTCTGACACCCCTGCACTAGATGAAACTTGGATAGATATAGAACAAACTTTATGTAATGATATTAGGATTTCAGATCTACCATTTATCAGTACAGTTTTAAAAAGACATGTCTGCTTTAAGAGCATCAATATTAGCTCATCTCTGATGGCATGGTGGGAGTATCTGAAAATGACAAAGTCTTCACTTCTCCCATGTACACATACACCTCTCTGGAACAATCCTGACATTCAACAAGAAAATAATATGTTAAATTTCCCAGGTTGGAGAATGAAAGGAATTGATTGTCTGGAACACATATTTGAGGGCATAGACTTTATTCCATTTAATAAATTAATAATACAATATGACATTGATAATAAATATTTCCTACAATACCAACAAATTAAGTCAATTGTAAAAAAGAAATTTAAGCTTAAAAAAACATTGTTGGAAACACCAACATGTGTGTTAGAGTTTATTAATTTTCAACCACCTAAATTATTATCTAAAATATACAAAAAATTATCTAGAATCGATGACTCGATAGCACTACCTGTTGAAAAATGGGAGTCAGATTTATCAATCAACTTCGAACAAAAAATTTGGTCTCAAGTATGTTCAAATACTTTTAAATTGACTAGAATCTCCAATTTACAATTAATACAATATAAGGTTCTCTATAGAGTACATTATACAGGTCAGCGGATGTTTAAGATGGGCTTTACACCATCTAACAACTGCTCACAGTGCATAAGTAATATACCTGATGATTATATTCACGCACTCTGGTTCTGTCCACCCGTTCAGAGGTTCTGGGTACAGGTATGTGAAGACTTGTCTAAATGTTTGAAATTTAATATCCCACTCTCTCCATCTGTTTGCTTATTGGGTATCTTTGAAGATGTTATACTGGAAAAAAATACATCCTATATGCTTTTCACTGCCTTATGCATCGCAAAGAAAACCATACTCGTAAATTGGAAAAATAAAAATAATCTTAGCATTAATCAGTATAAAAATCTTCTGTTAGATCATATTAGTCTTGAAACAGCATCTGCCGACACATCGGATCAATCTATTTGATTCTTTGTCTTTGTGTGACTGAGGGTGAGGATGAGGGTGGGTCTGAATGAGTATATCTGTGTATGAATGTTTAAGTGTCAGGCTGGGTTTTGGACTGCCCCCTCTCTGATACTTCCGAGGCTACTTAGTGTCGCGCTCCTGCCACGTGGCCCCCCCTGGTAGGTGTTCCCTTGCCTGCGGGCGTGCTTGGGGCCCTCACTATCTGGGGTTGGGCGCTTGGGCGTTTGTCGGCTCGGCCTGGTGGCTGCCTGGTGGGGCTCGTGCCCTCTGGTCCGGTCGGGTCTGGGCCCGAGGGGTGGGCGTCCCCGGTGCCCGGGCCTCGGTGACCGGCCCTGGGGCTACGTCGGCGCAGCGGGCTCCGGCGGGGGCCTGTGAATTTGTCGCGGGCGACACCGGGGGGTCATTGTATGTGGTCGCTGGTAGGGGTTCGTCCAGTTCTTCCCCTTGGTAGGATCTGGGGAGTGGGCTAGTGGCTCGTCCTGTTCGGGCAGTCCTGGGGACTCTGGGCTCGGGGTCCTTCCTGGGGTCTTGGGCTTTGATCGCTCCTTCGTCTGCCTCGGGCTTTGGGGGGACGGATCTCTGATGCTTCACAGTCGCTACTAAATGTTCTATTGGAGGAACCTTATACACTTATGCATGCTCACAACCACACACAAATGGATGCAGGGATGTATATATATATATATATGCAGATATGTAGATGGGTATATAAATGAATATAAAAGTATATGTATGTATACTACTGTATATATATATATCTGTAGATATGTAGATGGGTATATATATAAATGAATATAAAAGTATATGTATGTATACTACTGTATATATATATTTGTAGATATGGGTATGTGTATTTATAGAATTCTACTGCAAGCTCATGAATATTATTAGTCTTTATGCATGTATGTTCCATTGTTGTGTTCTGTCATGTGCTTTGCAGGATTGTGGACGGAGGTTGGGTGTGTTTGCCTTGTGCTCTTTTGGTTGATAATTGTTGATTTGTTGCCTTACTTTCTCTTTTCTTTCTTTCTCTCTTAAAAAAAAAAAAGAATGATTTTGAGATTCAGTCTTCTGATCATTTTTACTCTATTAATAAACTTTATTAATAAACAATCAGTGAGCAGCTGCAGCAGGACAGAGTCTGTGAGGCACAGAGGAAACAACCATCACACCACAGGCCATGAGACAAACAACCACTGAGACCACTGGAGAGTGTTAACCTCACGCCCTCAAACAAATCAGAAGAAATTATTGAGTCATAGAACAAAAACTGTCATAAATTTAAAATGTATACAATGCAATTTTGTATTTAATTTTATAATAAAAATAGTTGACCGACCCTTGTGTTGGCCCACCTGTGTCAACTGCAGGACCAAAAATTGAATCTATCACAAAAATAAAATAAATCGTCGTCGACTTCAGGAGAAACGGAGCTGACCTCCTCCACTTCTCAGACAGATTGAATTGCTGTTTGGGGTCTTCTACAGATCCAGCATCTCTGAGTGGTACACAAGCTGCACTGAAGCAAACAGAAGGAGGCTGCAGAGATGTCAACACAGAGCAGAAGACTGTTGGCCACCATCTAAGTTGCTGTTTCTTGAGAGCGAGAAAAGTCCCGGACGTTTCATAACCAAGCCAACATCTGTGTTGTTTTCTGTCACAGAAGCAACAAGTCCAGGACTTGCAGATGTAACTGTTTAGCCATAACACTGCTGAAGTCGTCATACATTCACCTCATGATTAACATGACAATCTTTATGAATATGTAGTGCTATAAGTGTCCCTTTTGGCATTTGTTTATCGTATATCTCAGATCCTTATATACCGTTTCTTTTTATAATTTATATTTTTGCTATTATTGGGTGTAAGTGGGACTTTGAGTACACAGTTTCATTCCACCTCATGTACCACATGTGATGCGAATGACAATAAAGATATCTGAACTTGAACTTTATATCACAATTCAATTATTGAAATGTATCAGGATACAATTCCATGCACACCTTGTGCAACTTTTAGCACTTTTAACACTGACCTCCAAACTACTACACCCGCAATAAAATCTAATAGATTTTCACTTACATTTGACTTTTCTTTTGCATCTATTTTAATTTTCTCAACTTGTTCATATCTTGCAGTGTCAGGCTTTTTAAAAGAAAAAAAGAGAACTTCATTGACAGAGTCAACGTTTTATCAGACTGAACAACCTTTGTGTGAAAAAAGGAACAAAAGTCAGTTGTTGTTGGGGCTCAACTTTAAAATTATAAACACCTATTTAAACTGTCCAGGTCATTTTTAGGACCCTAAATAACATCCAAGTATATGTTTCTTGAATATTACAACAAAACGGGTTGTCAGGTTAATTGGCTGATGTAATTAATATCACATTAATAACACATTGTTTGACATTTATATTGAAATGTATTAGTTTTCCTTGCAGTGCCTTTTGGTTCAGTGCATTCCTGCTAAGTTAATAAAAATGTTGAACATCTGTAAAGGTCTCGGCATTTTTACCTGCTGGAAACTCAGCAGTACATTGATTTGATCACTTGAAGTCACTGTTGCACATATCCATCTTTCATCTGACTCCACCGCCATCAGAAAGTTTTACTTTTTGTTCTTAAACTCAGTTTGGTTGTTTGAAAGACATTAAATTCCTCAGACAGCCAGCATGCATCCACCAACAGTAGGTTGACTGTTTTTTGAAGCAACAGAAAATAGAAAGTGCTTTAATTTGTCTTACTAGAGACTGCTTTATGCAGAACTTCTGTGGGAAATATCACGTGATCTTTTTAATGGTTCATCTCGTTTTTTGTTCCTCTTTACAGACATGTTATCTTCTTTGCCTCAAATGTTCATGAAACAGTAATTTTGCTTCCATGCGCTGCGTGTCTCAGACACAGAAGTGAAACTCTTCAGAGCTGCTATTGCTTATCTTGGTAAGTTTCTGTTGCTGTTTTTAGTTTGTGGCTAATGAAACCGTGACTATTACTGTCTAAAATGAGTTTTTATTTCCTAATTTTACTTCCATCATGTGTAGTTGTGCACAATGAAAACCTGCAGCAAATTATTTCACCTGCTTCTAGAACTGACTTCCATCACTTTATTTCCAGGTAAAACAGCCGTTTTTAAACTTTTAGTAGCTCTAAGTGTTTACAACTAGTGGAGATTTTGGCAGCATTCCTCGTATTGATTTCAGGACAGTAACATTTGAATAACTTAATTTGAAATTAATTTTGTTTGAGCATTATTTGAAAAAGTATCTGTAGAAAATACCAGATTATTTAACAATAAAATGGAACAGCATGTAATGCATATGTTTTGGGTATGACTTTAATAAATTACCCAGCACTGGTTTAAGAATTTGAATAGGATTTCTAATGTTTACCTTTCTCTCTTGTGATTGTAGCATAAATAATGTATTTTTCTAGTTTTTAAGGCACAACCACTGAAAGTCCCTCCCAGAGTAAGTGGCTCCCTCGGCAGTAACGTCACTTTGCCGTGCCAGTTCATCCCGTCTTCAGAACAGACCTTCATAAATCAGGTTCAGTGGGACTTCGTGCAGCCAGGAGGAGAAAAAATCACCATTCTTGTCTTTAACAGACAATATGGAATGAAAGTTTTTGAATCTCCTCTGAAGGGCAGAATAAATATTTCAGCACAGTCACTGATCATTACTGGTGTGCAAAAGACAGATGAAGGCTCCTACACCTGCAAAATTGTCACCTTTCCTAGTGGTTCATTCAAAAGAACGACCGACCTTACTGTTGTTGGTGAGTAAGAAATTCATCTTTTTAAATTATGAACATGATTCCCAATTATGTGTTGAATCAGCACAACATTAGACGTTGTGTTGCACTAAAATCTAACCTCTCCAAGGTGAATGCTAATATGTAAACCCAGGTGTTTGAATGACTGAGTAAAGAAACAAAATAAATAAATAAAATAAAAAACACTACCAATGAAAAAATAACTGCATGTCTAAAATTACCAAAAATACATTTCACAATTACATGCACACATACATATTATTACAACAACAAAAATAGCAAGTGTCAATGAAGGAGAATAAAAACTATAATCAATTTTGTCTGTTTAAGCAGAAGGACATCAGCATTCACAGATTTTTCTTTGTTTCACCTGAGCTACGTTTTAAAACTGCTCTTCTTGAGCCACTAGCAGTTGGGAAATTTATGGTGCTGAATTTTCAGACATAAAAAAACACATTTTCTATTTTCATTGTTCATTTTAATATATGATCACAGATGGTCTTAGCAACAAAATTTTAAATAAGTGCTATAAATTACTGTGCTGTGCAGTATGTTGTAAAATATGCTTGTATATCCAGTTGAATGACTGCTAGAAATGTGATAATCATATTAAAGACCGTGTAAAGTGAATTTTAATATTTTCTTCAATAAACATTATAAATGTTATAATTGTAATGTTGTAAATGAGTAAAAAGTCTCAAAATTGTAGCTCAATTAATTTTAGAGTTATAGATCAAACTGTGTATAACGATATTTCTCTTTCAGGATTTTTAGGCGTGTTTTAAATGTGAGTCTAGCCCCACCCCCTGCAGCTCCAGCCGTATAAATTAGTTCTTGCCTCGGTGGAGCCGTTCACTCGCGAATCGCAGATAGCATCAGATAGCAATAGCTATAGCTCCTTTTTTGCTAAGAAAATGTGACAGGTCCATTGCATACTTAGTTATCAACGTGATTACTCTATATTTTAATCACCAACACAGACCCCGCATGCGATGTGACCGGGTCGGACCGGGTGCAGCGAGTCCGCTCATCTTCTAAAATAGCGCTTATTATTAAACACATAACAGCGGAGTTATGAATTATAGTTGTGTCCTCAACTTTAAAAACAAAACCAGAGTTGTTTGTGCACTAAAAACAGCGTAACTCTTGGAAAAAGGAGCTGCTGTTACAGCCAGAACTCAGATAAAAACAGAGCAGGTTTACTGGATCTCTGCTGCACCTGTCTGCCTCTCCACACACAGCTCAGGCTGTGAAGAACGATGCCGACCGTCACAGTGGTCACTGTCTGACTCAGAGTCTGAGTCTGGCTCTGGAGGTTCAAATGAGTAGGGCTGGAGAACTCCAATTAGGCTGCCAGCCTTCGCGAACATCCTCACTTTACCGCAGTTCTTCACTGGGCAGGACACGGGCGCAGTACTGCGCTGAAACCACGCCCACGCGCTGACACGCCCCCAGCGTTTCAGACCAGGGCACAATTATGTTTTTTCATTATTTTTGAGACTTAATTTTATAAGGTAAACAATGTTTTTAATCAGTCAGATTTATATGGGTGATTAATAACACATATTTATGCCATGTGACAAACTCAAAACACACATTTAATTTTACTTTACACGGTCTTTAAATATTTAGCGTCATAACATTGTGACCCTAATTTATTTATTTTATTTACCGTATTTACTTTGCATTTATTTATAAAATTTATTCATTTTGTTAAAAACACAATACAAAACAATCCCATAAACGATAACATACAAAATATAAAAAATGAAAGGTAGCAGAAGGAAGAAAAAATCTCATTACCGGTACTGTATATCTGCCCCTTTTTTCAAACAATCAGTTCAAACAATAATAGTCTTCCAGTAACAGTACAAAATGAATAACTCTTTCTAATTTTTCTAACTAATACAATACAAATTACACTATTTCGTTTTTTTAACAATTCAGTTTTGATCATTTTCTTAAATGTGCACATTGACTTGGCATTTTTAACTTCACTCTCCAAATCATTCCATAATCCAATTTCCTGGATTGAGGTAGAACGTCCCTTCAAACTAGTTCTGAGCTTTGGTTTTACAAATAGCTCTGTCCCTTAAGATTATAACAACTTTGTCTTTTAACAAAATGCATTTGGATATTTAAAGGTAATTTATTATTCTGAGCCCTATCTTCTTCTTCTTTCGGCTTTTCCCTTTTCAGGGGTCGCCACAGCGAGTCATCCTCCTCCACCTCACTCTGTCCTCTGCATCCTCTGTCCTCACTCCAACTACCTCCATGTCCTCTCTAACTGCATCCATATATCTCCTCTTTGGTCTCCCTCTTTGTCTTTTTCCTGGCAGCTGCATTTCTAACATCCTTCTACCAATATACCCACTGTCCCTCCTCTGGACATGTCCAAACCATCTCAGTCTGGCCTCCCTAACTTTATCTCCCAGTTGTTCAACATGTGCTGAGCCCTATACATAACTGATAAAATATTATAACCTACCAAATCATGGAGCTTCAATAACTTCAGTTGATAAAATAATGTGCTTGATGGATGACAGTAATGCTTTCTGGTGATTATTCTTACAGCTCTTTTCTGTAATACAAAAATAGGCTTTGTGATTGTTTTACACGCTTTCCCCCAAACATCAATAAAATATATTAAGTGTGGAACAATGATTGTGTTATACAACAAATACAGAGCTTTATCATTTAATAAGTCTCTGACTTTGTACAGTACTGCAATGGTTGAGGTGTGGCTCTCACAGAGTATCTCATTTATGAATCTTCTTACAGAACACAATCTAGCAGTGATAACTGCTGCAGTCATTACAACTTCTGTGGTGTTGCTGGTGATCCTGCTGGCCATCGCTTACCTCATCTTCATCAGAAGGTCTGTGCATTCAT
>JBBPBX010000238.1:63413-77187 GCA_038048925.1 Garcialebias charrua
GACCGACATCCAATTGGTTTAGATGTTTGAGTGACACCTTTTACCAGCCACTCATGGGCAGCCCCTGTCACCATGGTAACATGAAGGCCATTTTGACTGCAGACACATTCCTTAGCTGATAACGGGAATTTATGATACCAAAGGAACATCTAATATCAAGCTTGTTCACTTTGACTCTGCTGGTCTATATTAAAGCGTTAACATCGTCTAATACTTAACTATTATTGGTGTGTGAACTATGTTCATTCAACCTTTATTTATACAGGCTAGCCTCGTTGAGTCACGGGGACTCATTTACAAGAGGGACCTGTCTCACTCACACCAAACAACCATCCACTCTCACACTCACACCTAGGGTCAATTTAGAGTCACCAATCAGCCTAACAAGCATGTTTTTTGGTCTGTGGGAGGAAACCGGAGTACCCGGAGGAAACCCACGCATGCACGGGGAGAACATACATATGTAAGACTAATTAGTCAAATGGTATTAAGTATAAAGTAAGTGTTATGATTTAGCTCTGTTTATGTTAATCAAATTTTTGTGCCTTGCACAGCTGGGCACCGCTAATTAAAAAATTAGTTCCACAATTTCTAAAACGCTTATTAATTTTTTTAGGTCCACAATTTCAAAAGCACAAATGTCTTATGAAAATTAGGGGAAGCTAATCCAATCCGCTATTTATATATTTTCTATATTATATATATATATATATTTATATATAGCCGGCAGCGTTATCAATATTTGCACTACACTGCCAAATGTAACAAAAATGATCCTAAAAGGATGAAATTACAAAAATCAAAGGATTTATTTAATACTTTACGTACATATATTCTATTCGGCCACGAAATTAACAAAAAATAGAATGATCTTTTAATCCCTAAAACCACGTTTAAATCTCAAATACACGGGTGTGTCGCCACGGCATTTATACATGAAAGTAACCCAAATACATAAAACTAACGACTCGCCGTCGAATGGTCGACACAAAACGCACAATAAAATCCTCCGGCCACGTTAATTTGGCTTGAAACAGCTGGGTTTTCTAAGGATTTCCATTAGTAACCCACAACCAACCGGCAGACACAGTTAGCGTCTATAGGTACTCAACAGATTTAATGAAAAGTAATTAAAATACATGAACAATAACGACTCACCGTCGCGTGGTGTACACAGAACACAAAATAGAATCCTCCGGCCACGTTAATTTGGCTTGAAACAGCTGGGTTTTCTAAGGATTTCCATTAGTAACCCACAACCAACCGGCAGACACAGTTAGCGTCTATAGGTACTCAACAGATTTAATGAAAAGTAATTAAAATACATGACAATAACGACTCACCGTCGCGTGGTGTACACAGAACACAAAATAGAATCCTCCGGCCACGTTAATTTGGCTTGAAACAGCTGGGTTTTCTAAGGATTTCCATTAGTAACCCACAACCAACCGGCAGACACAGTTAGCGTCTATAGGTACTCAACAGATTTAATGAAAAGTAATAAAAATACATGAAAATAACGACTCACCGTCGCGTGGTGTACACAGAACACAAAATAGAATCCTCCGGCCGCGTTAATTTGGCTTGAAACAGCTGGGTTTTCTAAGGATTTGTCCAAGTACCCAGCACAAACAGCTAGCCACGGAATTAGCCCCTGAGTTCACCTCTAACCCGGAAGCTGTCGAGATGGAATAGTCCATTTTTAGTAGGGGGATAATGAAATCAACCGTTTTTTAAATTGCTTATTTAATGATTGTTTTCATCGTAACTATAATTATTTTTATGTTAAATGTAGATTAACAAGCAGGATCAATGTTAGGAATTAGGTGACTGGCCGGGGCGCGGCGGGGCCGGGGCCTCATGCTGATGGGATCCCCAGGCATTTACCTACATGGTAGATCCCCCCCTCTGCTCCCTCCCCCCTCCAACCCTCCCTCCCCCCTCCAACCCTTCCTCCTCTCTGCTGTTTACGGTGGGGAAAAAGGTAAAACAAGCAGCATTATGAGCTTGTAAATAAGTTTATTGGTTTTTACTGATAGATAATTAGTTATTAGCGGTACTGCATTTTAAATAAAAATAGCAGAAATCCGCTTATGAATTATAAAAGTTAGTCAATTCACAAAAACGCTGACAAAAAGTTTAGGTCCACTGTAAGCGGAATAGCGCTTTAGCGCTCCCTAGCGTTCATTCGCCCACCTTTGGTGCCTTGTGACACACATACACACGCTGCAAGAACCATGTGCTGCTCTGTCCTGCTCATAGAAAAAACGAGCAGACAGTGTCTTACCTGTTGTTCTGCTTCACTTTAGAATGTGTGATTAACTTGTCATATCAAATGTGAACTTGTAAGATTAACATTAGCAAATGTGAGATTATATATAACACATAAAGTAATTAGTAAACACTTTAAATTGAGTACAGGCTTGTAAATATAATAAATGAAGACACGCACACACATTGTATAAAATGCATCATCAGTGACCCTGATGCATGCTCAATAATCCAGGTAGAAAAATCTAAAAAAGCTAAGTCTGGTCCTCTAGACCACAGAGCAGACAGCGTCCCCACTAACTCAGGAGCCAGACAGAAGGAGAAATCACACACAAAACAGGCTCTAGAGAAATGTGGATATCCTAACTGGGCCTTCCTGAAAGCAGAGAAGAAACCCAAACAGGACTCCAGCCAGCCATCAGGTGAAAAGAAGGAACCCAGACCCAGACCAGTGGTCATTCCGTATGTTGCGGGAGTTTCAGAGACATTGAGACGTTTATTTTCTAAACACAACGTCCCAGTGGCTTTTAAACCCCAAAATACATTACGGCAAAGACTGGTTCATCCCAAAGATCCAGTCCCCCGGCACAAACAGAGTAATATTGTGTATGCTGTTCAGTGTCAGGAGGGCTGTGATCAGTCTTATATCGGGGAAACTAAACAGCCACTGGCCAAAAGGATGGCCCAGCACAGAAGATCAACATCATCAGGTCAGGACTCTGCGGTCTACACTCATCTCCAGGCCAGCGGTCACTCTTTCAGGGATGAAGATGTTCACATCCTTGATAGAGAGGAACAATGGTTTGAGAGAGGAGTAAAGGAGGCCATCTTTGTGAAAAGAAACCGTCCATCATTAAACAGAGGTGGAGGCCTCCGGGTTCAACTGTCCCCCACTTACAATGCTGTTATTGCTAGTATCACTCAGCCCTCTGTGAATAGCAAACAACCATCAGGGTGTTAACGATCCATCGTCAGGCTGATGGTCCTCCTTGATCATGTGAGCAGCTGGTTTCGGCTGTCATCAGCCAACTGGTTGATCCACTGTGGGAGGGTGCTATTTATAAGACTGAGCTGAACAGCTTCTCAGACTGAGGAAGTCTTTCGGACGAAAGACGAAACATTTCTACAGTTTTTTTTGCTTTGTTTTGTTTTGTTTTTTGAATGTCCAGAGGACCAGACTTAGCTTTTTTACATCATCAGTGACATTTCAAAGCTTGTAAAAAGATATATAAAGGTATAAAAAGATGTAAAATCCAACACTTGTAATACTATAGCATGCTGTGCCATACCATGCAAAACAATATCCCATCTTGCCATACTAACCCATGTTAAACCATTCCATACCTTGTTACCAAACCATATACTATACATAACTATACCATATTTTGTAGTGCCTGACCGATTTGGAAATTTTGGCTATCGCAGATACCGAGGGAAGGCGACCACCGATAACCGATATAATGTGTGAAATTTTTCCCCCCTAAAACTAATCTTTGTTTACCCCCAAGAATCTAAGTAAACAGCGAGTGGAGTGGGACTTATTTGGCGAAGTTGTTAGCAACCATGAAGCTAAGCAAATCAGATCCACGCTATACGTAGTCCCACAATAGGTTTACAAGTGGTGCATTGGTCATAAAAACTGTCTTCCTAACGTTCGTTCACATTTGCTATCCTCCACTATTCACCATAAAATTATCAAGTGTTTTACAAGAATATATATTAAACAAAGAAATGCCCTTCCCTGTTCATTGTTTCAGTAGTCAGTCACGTATGGTGAAGGTCTAATTAGTATTGACCTCAGCAGACTTTATTTTTCTTTTCAGAGTAAAGATTTCAGACAAACAATGCATTTCATTGAGGATGACAAAGATAACGTTACTAACTCTGATATATTTTACTCTACGTTAGATTTATTGTTCTGGATAAAGTTTTACAAGTCAACAGCCAATGCTAGGTTATCTTAACGTTAGCTGGCTAACTTGAGAGGCATGTAGCTAATGACAAGCGGGTTGGAGGATTGAAGAGGATTTATTATTTATTTATTTATTTTATTTTACAGATCAGTTAAAATAAACTTACCATGCTCTGTTCAGCAAAATACACAGTATTGCTCGCTGCTTTGTCTTTGCTGAAAGTGCAAGTTAAGTGAAAGGCCATGACTTGAAGGTAGTCTTCATGCCCCCTCTGCTGAATACATTATACAATTACGGCTGGTTTCTAGCATTTTATGCGTGAAAATTACAAGTGTTTATTGGCGCATAATGGGACAATTATCACCAATGCTGATATGTCTCCAAACACCTGTATCGGCCTAAAATATTGGCCCTACTGATATATCGTTTGGGTTCTAATACCCTGTCAAGCCAAACCCTAAAGTGCCTTATACAAGCCCAAAACCAGAAAAGTTGGCACGTTGTGGAAATCGCAAATAAAAACAGAATACAATGACTTGCAAATCTTTTTCAACCTATATTCAATTGAACACACTGCAAAGACCACATACTTAACGTTCGAACTGGTAAACTTTGTTATTTTTTGCAATTATTAGCTCATTTGGAATTTGATGCCTGCAACATGTTTCAAAAAAGCTGGCACAAGTGACAAAGAAGACAGAGAAATTTGAGGAATGCTCATCAAACACTTATTTGGAATATCCCACAGGTGAACATGCAAATTGGGAACAGGTGGGTGCCATGATTGGGTATAAAAGCAGCTTCCTTGACATGCTCAGTCATCCACATAGAAGGATGGGGCGAGGGTCACCACTCTGTGAACAAATGCGTGGGCAAATTGTCGAACAGTTCAAGAACAACTTTTCTCAACGAGCTATTGCAAGGAATTTAGGAATTTCACCATCTACGGTCCGTAATATCATCAAAAGGTTCAGAGAATCTGGAGAAATCACTACACGTAAGGGGCAAGGCCGAAAACCAACATTGAATGCCCGTGACCTTCGATCCCTCAGGCGGTACTGCATCAAAAACCGACATCAGTGTGTAAAAGATATCACCACATGGGCTCAGGAATACTTCAGAAAACCACTGTCAGTAACTACAGTTCGTCGCTACATCTGTAAGTGCAAGTTAAAGCTCTACTATGCAAAGCAAAAGCCATTCATCAACAAGATCCAGAAACGCCGCCGGCTTTGCTGGGCCCGAGCTCATCTGAGATGGACTGATGCAAAGTGGAAAAGTGTTCTGTGGTCTGATGAGTCCACATTTCAAATTGTCTTTGGAAACTGTGGACGTCGTGTCTTACGGACCAAAGAGGAAAAGAACCATCAGGACTGTTATAGGCGCAAAGTTCAAAAGCCAGCATCTGTGATGGTATGGGGGTGCATTAGTGCCCAAGGCATGGGTAACTTACACATCTGTGAAGGCACCATTAATGCTGAAAGGTACATACAGGTTTTGGAGCAACATATGCTGCCATCCAAGCGACGTCTTTTTCATGGACGCCCCAGCTTATTTCAGCAAGACAATGCCAAGCCACATTCTGCACGTGTTACAACAGCGTGGCTTCGTAGCAAAAGAGTGCGGGTCCTCCCCTGGCCTGCCTGCAGTCCAGACCTGTCCCCCATTGAAAATGTGTGGCGCATTATGAAACGTAAAATACGACAACGGAGACCCCGGACTGTTGAACAACTTAAGCTGTACATCAAGCAAGAATGGGGAAGAATTCCACCTGAAAAGCTTCAAAAATTGGTCTCCTCAGTTCCCAAACGTTTACTGAGTGTTGTTAAAAGGAAAGGCGATGTAACACAGTGGTAAATATGTCCCTGTGCCAACTTTTTTGCAATGTGTTGCTGCCATTGAATTCTAAGTTAATGGTTATTTGCAAAACAAAATAAAGTTTCTCCGTTCGAACATTAAATATATTGTCTTTGCATTCTATTCAGTTGAATATGGGTTGAAAAAGATTTGCAAGTCATTGTATTCTGTTTTTATTTGCGATTTGCACAACGTGCCAACTTTTCTGGTTTTGGGCTTGTACAGTAATACTAACATACCATACTATGCCAAGCCTTTCTGTACCACTTCATTTATAAAGCTCATAAAAAAACATGTCTGACAAAAGAGCTGTACATAGAAGCACATGACAAAAAAATAAAACATGCATCAAGCTACAGGAGAAGTAAAAATATAAAACAACAAACAGGAACAGGACGGTCAATGTCAACATTTCTCTGTGGGTCAGAGGCCAGGGAATAAACATATGTTTTTAAATGATGTTTTCGTTGAGATTTAAAAATGAAATGAGACGCAGAGAGTGAAAATGTCTCTCAGCACATCCCTCCAGAGCTTCAAACGTGTGGCAGAAGATTAAAAAGATTACTAGTCCAGTTAGATTAGTCCAGATTAGTCCAGTTTTTCTGTATTGAACGCCTTTTTAAAAAGATTACTGTGTCCTGTCACTGATGGATTGTTCTGTTGTCATCCATCAGTCTTCATGAAGAAGCTCATCGAACCCAACACAGACGGTTCTTGTTTGGAGACTTCTAATGTCATCACTGAATTCAAACAGCTGCCGTTTGACGCCGACGCTCCCATCGGTGAGAAAACTGCACACCTGATGCTGAGCCATTGTTTCTGTCCAAACGTAAAGTATCAGGAAGAAAATATACGTTCATGTAATAAAAGAAAAACAGGAGCTTTTTTCTTCTTCTAATGAAATCCTTTCACATTTAATAAACTCTAAGTCAGGATTAACTGAGATTTATTCGCTACAGAAGAAGCTGCTGCTGAAGATAAGGGGCAGCTTCAGAACCGGAGATCAGCACAGACGACCAACCAGAACCTCCGTCCAGAATTGAAGCTGAAACTCAAGAAGAGACAACAGAAGAAACCCGAGACTCTCTGAAGCCTGAGGTGAGGCTGAGACTTCAAACGTGGACACTTTGTTTTTTGAGTAGATTTACATCTAAACATCAACTCTTTAAAAAAAAAAATTATTAGACCTCTTTAAATGAAGCGGACGGCACCGAAGAAGAGAAGCCAGACAAACCCAAACATGATGACATCACAGGTTGGTGTTTTTATGGACTAAACCTTGTATGAAAACCAGTTTTCTCATTTTAGCTAGCCGAGGCTCATGGGTAATGCAGTTTTTAGGGCAAGGTTGCAGAACACCAACCGCTCATCTCTCTGTCATGAAGTCACGCTTTATTTTTCTGTCTTCGGATCATTTCCACAGGAAGTGGAAACTTTTATTGTCGCTGTTAAAGTTTATTTGTTGTTTTAGAGGAGAGTTTGACCTCCGAGACGACAGCAAGTTGAATCACGCTGTCCTCCTGCTCCATGCTAGCAGGCTCCATTCAGATAAAGGGAGCTGGCTGGCTAACTAGCTTGCTGTACGGTGGCCTACATGGCCAAAATTCTACGGCGGCCGAACGGACACAAAATGCAATATGCAGTACGCTCAGGAGTAGGAGCAGAAAAAATATAAAATTAAACACATTAAAATCCATTTTGGGGCTTTTAGAATCGATTCAGAATCACCAGGACTAAGAATCTAGATTCTTTAAACAAATTAAAAAAAAGTTCTGCACCCCTAGTTTTTAACCGCTGTGAAATTTAAAGGAGCAGCCTTCAACTGTCGTCAATGTGTTTGTCAATGAAAAAACTTTTTACATGAAAGACATCATTGCTTGCAGTTAAAGCTTTTATCTTACCAAGCAGCTTCAGGAGGGCTGTTTTGTTTTCAAAGTCAAAGTCAAAGTCAACTTTATTGTCAGATCTGCAATATGTACAGTACAGGACATACACAGGACCGAAATTGCGTTTCTCTCAGTTTTCATATACAGGTGCTCCCCGACTTACGAGCGAGTTCCATTCCTACGAGGTGCTTGTAAGACGAAAATTCGAATGTCGGAACCCGAAACACGTGTTGCTCGTAAGTCCGGATTTTCGGTCGTAAGTTGGAAAATGTATGCTAGCGCTACTAGGAACACCCGTTTTTCAACACAAACGTACATACTGGTTCATAAACATGCACAGAACTTTTTTTACAAACGGTTACCTAACACACTTTCATTTAAAAACACATACCAGTGCTGTATTTTCTGTATGTTCTGTACATCTTTACTGTTCGTTAGTCAGCTCGTAAGTCCGTAGCCTCGTGTGTCGATGACGTTGTAAGTCGGGGAGCACCTGTACTTGTAACCACAACATTTTTGTATCTTCTTTCTTCTAGCTGTCCAGTCTCTGTCCAAAGCGTCTGACTTAGCAACTGTGGTTAAGACACTCGCCCCCGCTTTGCTGGCTGAGCTGAATAAGTTACAATCATCTTCATCCTCTGCTTTGCCATCAACGTCCTCTAAAGTGGAAAGGAAGTCTCATTCAACCAAAACGAAGCCCAGCCTTCCAAAGAGCAGTTCTTCAAGAAAACCCACGGTTGGTTTATTTTATCACAGAAGTGGCATATCATGCTCATTTTATTTTTCTCTTCTTTTAAAACAAACACAGCTTAAACATTGAAAATGTCTGGTCTCTTTTTTTATAAGATTGTTTAACAATGCTATGAATAGTTTTACATGTGCTAGTCATAAAATTTGAATATCATGAAAAAGTTTATTTCAGTAATTCCATTCAAAAAATGAAACTTGTATATTATATTCATTCATTACACACAGTCTGATATATTTCAAATGTTTGTTTGATATACACTATATCGATTTGATATATATCGATGTTTGTTTGTTATATATCGATAATGAATTATTGTCCAGCCGTAATTTAAACATTAACATTTACCATATTTTTCGGACTATAAGGTGCACTTAAAATCCTTTAATTTTCACAAAAATTGACAGTGAGCCTTGTGTATTAATTCTAGTTGTGCTTACTGACCTCAAACCGATTTTATGTGGTTATTGTGAATGAGTTGAATAAAGTTTGACTTTTCTGTTTTGTTTCGCTTAATGCATCTAAAGCCCGCAAAATAGCTCTGCGTACGTCCGTGCGCGCGTACTGTACGCAGAGAGTTCAGCCCCACACCCCAGTGTACGTTCTCACGTAAATTCTCGCGTTTTCGCACCAAATTCTTGACGTCATTTGAGCAGCTGCAGCGCAGCTCCGACAAGGAGCGTTTACCTACGGGACAAATTGAGGTCGCTGATTAGTCATTTGCTGACACTCATACTGAATTGATTGACAGGTCGTGGGGGGGGGGGGACTGGCAGCTCAACCGCAGAGGTGTTCTGTGTTTATATGTTAATAAAAAGTTCTAAAAAACTAAAATAAAAAAACAGGTAGCGTTGGACCTGCAGCCCACACATCAGACCAGCACACCAGGAAATCTCCAGACCCTCCCACAGCCACGCTGGACCTGAGTTTAATTCGCTCGTGACAAATTCGTTCATTTCTCATAATTTCAGTCAACGGAGGAAGAGATCACTGGAAGAGATCACTGCCTTTTGGCAAAAAAAATAAAGAAAAGGCCAGATCATGGATGAAAAAGGGGAATTGTGAATACGTTGGTGTCACATACAAAACAGTCTGGCGCAGGGCAGTTTATTGTGCAACACAGCGTTTGCGTACGCGGTCATAAAATTTGAGCTTTGCGCGTACATGCCCTGCGGGGGTACGCTTGTACCTCTGCGTAGTACATGCGTACCTCTGCGTATGGACGTACGCAGAGCTATACTGCGGGTTTTATTGTCCCAAAAATATGGTACAAAGATTAAAAACATTTGCCATCAATAGTTCTGTTTTTATATTTTAGCTAACCTTGTTTCTTCTTTCAGGCACAGGACAACAGTAAAGAAGAGGAGTCAGATATTTTTGATGAGCTTGAGTTTAACTTTGAGGACTTTGTGACTGTTGACGAAATTGGTGAAGACATGATGAGTGAGGCGGCTATAGATGATGGCTCCTCCAAACCTAAACAACCCCCTACCAAAGGAACAGAGAGGAAAAGCTCAAATGTGTCCCCTGTTGCCAAAAAGACCTCATCTAAAGACTCAGCTTGTTCCACATCGTCGTCTAAATGTACAAAACGCAGCTCGTCTTCTCGTTCCACCTCTGAAACAGACAAAAAACAGAATCGCTCATCTGAGCACACCAAAAATAAACCTACAGCTTCTGTTGAAGCCTCGGCTTCCTCTGGTCAGAAAGCTCAACCAAGCAGGACAAAGTCTTCTGCCAGAGCATCACAGTCTTCATTCACAGGTCAAAGTATCCATTCATCGTCGTCGTCATCTGTGTCTGTCAAGGCAGGAACTCGTCTGTCACATGAAAAAGAGGCTAAACCTCCAGAGCGTGCAGCGAGACAGTCTGGCCACAAGGAGTCAGCAGAGAGCGATGCTGCAGAAACAGTCGAGTCAGAGCCAAAACCCAAAACTTCAGGGATGGATTCAGCTGCACAAGGACAGAAGTCAGACTCACCTACCCAAACCCAGAACTTGGAGTCTGATTTTAAAGACGAAGCTGCCAAAGACCTGAAGAAAATTAAAGAAAAAGAAAATGTTAGCAGCACAGTGGAAAGAGGAGATTACGATGAGAAGGACAGAATGATGCATTCCCTTGATGAGAAAACCAATGAACAGGCAAACATGGAAGAAAACGACTGCAACAACAAAACCAAGACAACCGGACCTAAGGAACACCGTGTTGATAGCAATGGCAAAATGCCTCTAGAGGACGGTAGGGCGATGGAGATCGATGCTTCTGTCCATGTGTCTGACAGTGCTGATAAAAAACAAGCCACTACAGCCGACGATAAAGAAGAAGACTCAACTGTGATGCAGGCGACTGAAGTTGTTCAGAGCTCTGACAAACCATCTGATACGGCTGATAAATATCAAGCTGTAGATCAAGTTTCAAGGAGCGTGGAAGATGGAACGAAGGGAAAACAAGAAATTCTTTCAAAAACACAGAGTGAAACCTCTAAAGATGTCAACCAAACGCCTGACGACCAGCTTCTAGAAAATAATGACAGGAAAGAATCTGAACAAGAAGTCTCAGAGACACTGAATTCAGCTGATGGTCGGATCGTACCTGAAGGCGAAGGCCAGAAACCAGGAACTCCTGGTGACCAGATCTTTAAAACAGATATTGGCTCAACAGAAGAGGAGGAGGAGGATTACCAAATAATAGATTCTTTAGAGGATCAGCCAACAGAAACGGAATTAGAAACTGACAAGAAACGGCAAACGAGGAAAAGCAAAACGGCACCTTTAAGAGAAGGTACACCAACCAGGAGCGGCTGCTCAAGAAGCCGAACATCTAAAAATGAAGATGAAGAAAACTCGTCCAAAAATCTGGACAAAACGGTTAAAAAGTACGAGACCCAAACAAAGGATAGCACGACGAGCAAAGAGAAGAAGACTGACCAGGATAACGAGGAGGAGGTCTTTGAGGTAGTGGACTCCGTTGAAGACACATCTGTTCAAGAAGCTTCAAAATGTTCTGATACAAGGCAGGGTGGTGGTGAGAAGACAGTGACCCCCATAGAAATGTCTGAACAATCTGACAAGGAAGAGGAAACAATGTACAAAATCTTAGACTCGGTGGATGACGAGATGTCCAGAAACAAACCTGCTCTGACACGGTCCAGCAGGGAAAGAAGCAGAAGAATAACTGAGAAAGATGCTGAAAAAGACACAAAAAACGACAAGACCCGCACAAGAAGGAGGCACACGCCAGTCAAAGATGCACCTGAAAACAGTGGCGTTCCACCAAAGGAAGCCGCACCAGCAAAGAACATGGGTGCTGTCATAAAGGACACAAGCGAAGAGGAGACGACTTACAAAATATTATACACTGTAGAGGAGGACGTGGTTGAGGAGATCCAGTCGTCATCACAGAAACCAAGGAGAGGAAGATCTAAGAAGACACCAACAAAAAAACAAGCGGCTGCTTTAAAAAAGGTTGATCCAAGTAAAGCAGCTGAAGAAGAAACGTACCAAATCCTTGACTCTGTAGAGGATGACCAGTCTGCCAAAGATCAGGCTGAGGACACAGGAACGTCATTGATGAGGTCGCCCACAAACGAGTCGGAAGAAGAGGCCGTTTATCAGATCGTAGATTCTGTGGAAGATGATCAACTTGAGTTCTCATCCAAGGAAACATCTGGACAAGCCGAGAACGAGGACAGTCTGCTTCAGTTGGCTGATGATGTCGAGAAGGTCAAGCATGACCCACCTGCTTATACAGGGAGGAGGACGAGCACACCAGTATCTAAGAAGACGCAGAAATCCAAGAAGAACGACTCAACTTCAACAAATGTGCTTGTCATCCTGGACAGAGTGAGGGAGGAGGATTACCTCTATGGTACGGCTACATCCGAAACACTCAAGAGAAAACAAACATCTGCCAAAGAGCCAGGAAGTGATTGCAGTGAGAGGGAAACTAGGGAGCGAAGCAGCCAAAGCAGCAGCAGAAGAGGAGGCGGCAGGAGAACCGGGAGCAGAACGGAGGAGACGCGGCAGGAGAGTGGGGAGAAGGTGGAGGCAGAGCCGCAGGAGCTGGTGACTCTGGATGAGGTGGGGGAAGAAACCGGAGAGGAAGGGTTGACTGATGCTCCGAGTTCTGACAGGGAGGTCCTGGAAGGAGAACTTCTTACTCTGGACGAGATCGTTGAGGAGGAGAATGAAAAGGAGGAGCACAAGCTTGAGGCTCTCTACCCCGAGAACCAATCAGTGGACTCCTCAAAGCCACAGGTCTGATTGAAATTTATAAAATATGAACGTTTTCTTTTACTGTAATTCAGTGGATTTGTTATTTATTCGTATAGACCTGCTAATTGTTTTATATCCTTTTTTTAATAGACTTTGTCAACTTCAGGTGAAGCAGACGACGAGGACACACAGGACACCTCAAGCTCGGTCAAACGCAAACACGACGATGGCACAGGTTTGTTATTCCGTACATATAAACTTACCATTTACGTAGTTTATTTGCAGCACAGTAGTCCCTCTCTACTTCGCGGTTCATTTATCGCGGACTCGCTCTATCGCAGTTTTTTTTAATAAATGGTAAATGGAGCTTATTTATATAGTGCTTTCCAGCCCCCTATGAGGGGCCCCAAAGCGCTTTACAATACCAACCATCCACCCATTCATACACACATTCATACACCGGTAGCGGCAGACTGCCATGCCAGGCGCTTTCCAGTCCTACCGGGAGCAACTTGGGGTTAAGTGTCTTGCCCAAGGACACAACGACACATGGTGTGGGGAACCGGGATTCGAACCGCCAACCTTCCGATTGGGGGACGACTGCCATTACCACTACGCCACGGCCGCCCCGTGGAAATAAGAGTGGACATGACACACAACTGGCTGATTGATGGATGAGCCGCACAATCTGCGGGAAATTTGTTTAAAATAAATTATTTAAAATTATTTAGCACCTTCTACAGCTTTGTGCAGCCCATACTGCAGAATAAACTTCCTGCTGTAGCTGAGCAGCTGTTCTCGGTGCAGAGCGGAGAAGTGGGCGTGGCCAAGAGCACTTGCAGGTTTGTTGAGAGCAGCGGAGGCAGGGAGCTGAAGTCATGACAG